>JAHHUM010000953.1:0-161202 GCA_036173005.1 Crenichthys baileyi
TCCAGCTGTTTAATTCGCACTGTTTTTTCAGTAAGTGACTCTAATAATAAGAATAAGAATAAAAATACAAATAATAAAATTGCTTGATTGTCTTAAGTATAAATATTTGAGCTTACCTGATCCAGTGTCAAAAACGGCTGGAATATAAATTAATCTTTATTTTTCATAACTGAACTTTAACTGTTGCAGATTTTCTTACTACATAAAAAGTAAGAGTACTTCAACTGTCCCATGAAAGTGTGTCATACAGACTTATAGATAGGGACAGAAGCATAATTAATGAGGTTTGGGTCACACCCCCAGATCAATGAATTTCGTTCGGAGTTCCAATAACCTCCATGACTGCAGGTGTAGAAAGTTTGGTGTGGAGAAACTGAACTGGCCTGCACAGAGTCCTGACCTCAGGCTTCTTGAACACCTTTCAATGAAGTACAGCAAAGGCTGCAGTTCTGATTTTCTCACTTAACTAACACACTCCTAAACCTTGTGGAAGATGTTTACAGAATAGTTAATGTGGTAATTCCTGGAAATGGTGGATCCATCAACAAATTGGACCTTACAGATTAATGCCATCAGACAACCAAATACTTTTGTCCAAATACGTGCCTGAAACACTTCCCGAGCGAGGTGTCCAGTGGCTTTCAAAACAAACGCCTGAGCAACTTCTGCTGACTCCTCGGCTCTACTTCGAGCCCTTACCGCATGGGAGTCCAAAGTGTGGCCAATATAACCACAAAAATCCAGCAACTCTAACTCAAAAACACACTTGTGTGACCCCCCCACTGATTATTACTTTAGAAGAAAGAGTGACCTATGTCCCATTCTTGTTGCTGAATTATAAAAATTTTCTAGCCCAAAAAAGAAAACAATTAACCCAAAAAAATTAGGAAAGGGTATGCCTGTCATTTTATAACATGTTCGTGACAGACCCTTTATATGTTTTGGATCTACAATGGTTTACAGATGCCTCTTTTACAAAAGTTAGACTATTTGGTTCTTTTAAACAAAATCTTGCATCTTTAGTTCACTATTGAGCAGATAAAATACTTTTTTAACTTAAAAACAAATATTGTTTGTGGCCCCCTAGTGCTTTCAACACCACTGCCCTACTGGATGGCCATGCTCTTCACCCTAAACTAAGTAAGTCCCGGCCACCCTGTGGAGGAAGCTCATATCAGCCGTTTGTATCCGGGATCTCGTTCTTTCGGTCATGGCCCAGAGTTAATGACCTTAGGTGAGTATAGGAAGGCACACCAACCGGTAAATTGAACGCTTTGCCCTTGGCTCAGCTCTCTCTTCACCACAACGAACTGGCACAGCGCCCTCATTACTGCGACTGCCACAACGACCCGTCTGTTGATCTCCCGCTCCATTCTCCCCTCACTTGTGAACAAGACCCCAAGATACTTAAAATCTCCCACTTGAGGCAGGAACTACCCTCCAAACTGGAGAGGGCAGGCCACCTTTTTATGGTCGAGAACCATGGTCTCTGACTTGGAGGAGCTGATCCTCATCCCAGCCGCTTCGCACTTGGCTGCAAACCACCCTAGTGCATGTTGTAGGTCTTGGCTGGAGGGAGCCAGCAGAACCTCGTCGTCCAGAAAAAGCAGAGACAAAATCTACTGGTACCCAAACCCCCTCCGGCCCTTGGCTGCGCCTAGATATCCTCTCCATGAAAGTTATGAACAGGATCGGGGGACAAAGGGCAGCCCTGCTGGAGTTCAACATGCACTGGAGAACAGGTCTGACTTAATGCGGGCAATGCGAACAAGACTCCTGCTCACCTTTAACCCAAATCTGCCAGGGGTGTGAATAACATGGGGCTCATTTCTATCTATATATCTAGTCCTCCTGGAATTAGCCGAAACAAGTTTCCAAAGACCCAAAGAAACCTATTAGTTTGAGGGCTCTTAAATGTTGTCAGTGAATCATTGGGTTAGAGACTGACCCCCTTGTTGTCCCAGATCTGCCTGTTGGTTTGTGAATGTGTGTGCTTTTGCATCTGAATGCATGAATGTCAGCTGTATTGTAAAAGCAGGCAATGACAGTAGAAAAACACCATATAAATACAATCCATTTGAAACAAGAAGCTTGTTTATTCCTATAAAAGAATTTATTGCCACACTTGAGAGTCACAGGAGCTGAAACTAGATTAAAAAGCCAGATGATTCTCAATGAGACACAGAGTACATTATACTCTACAAAAGAACACTTGGCAAATTTTACAACAACCGTTGGCAGTGGTAGTGGTGGGGCTTTGGAGTGTACTCTTATTCCTTCCAGGATTTTGCTCCCTTTATTGTAATGGCTGCTGTTACTACATGTTCCAAAAAATCATATATGTTCAACCAAGGCAAAATAATGAGATGTGCACCATTACAAATTTAGTCATATGTTTCCAACAAAGTTTTCTGGTGCAAAACAACAACTCAAACAGGCATTAACAAATAACCAGGGTAGATTCAGAATACACCACAGCCAAAATACAGAGCTTACAGATCTGTTTCACTATACCACGTAGGTTATAGGCAATGCATAACTATTTAATCAGGTATTTAAAGAAGTTACCTAAAACAATTATCTTCTCTAAAGCTTTATTCGGCAATGTCAGAAAAATTTCAGAAGGCAAAATAATAACTGAAAAAAGCAAAAAAGATCTTGCTCTAAAAATTCAATTTATCTTTCCCAGTCATTTAAAACAGCAGTCCAGTTTTATGTATTTTCCTGGTTGGCAGTTTTGAAGTAGGTGGTATAATGACTAACTTATTTTTTTACTTCGGTTGTCTGTCTCTTGCTCTAAACACAGCAAGCAGAGGACCGAAATGAACACTATAACAACTGACAGCAGACGCAGGCACACTCATGCTGTGCTTGGACTGAACAAGTGCACACGAACGGATGATTGCATAAAATGTATTGCTTTTGTTTTATAACATAATAAAGGTTCCGAAATGCCTTCTGCAGAGGTAAGTTATGATAAAACCGATGCAAACAGTGGTGAGAGCCTGAAGGCTCTCAACTGTTATACAAGTACAGCTCAAAAAATCAGAATATTATGAAAAAGTTTAATATTTTTTTTCACTAATTTCAGAAAGTGAAATCCATATATTATATAAATTCATTACACATAGGTGAAATATTGCAGGTCTTGTAATTTTGATGATTATGACTTAAAGATAATGAAAACCCAAAATTCAATGTCTCAGAAAATTAGATTTTTCTGAAAATTACATAGGTCACATAAGTCATTGAAAGTTGAGTATAATGACAAAGTGTGGTAGGAGCAGGTGCACCAGCTGCAGAGATAACTGCAGCCTTGAGAGGATTGTCAAGCCAAATTTGTTCAAAAATATGGGGAGCTTCACACGAGCTGAATCCACAGATGATTCGTACATATGGGCTACAAATGTTACATTCTTTGTTTCTTTCTTTACATTCTTTGTTTCCAACCGGTCCACAAAATAAATGTGAACCGGTTGGGCAAACTCCTATGAGCCCTCGAGTACCCTGTAGAGGGTATAGAGCTGGTCCAGTGTTCCACGGCTGGGACGAAAACCACACTGCTCGACTGTTCGACTATCGGCCGGACTCTCCTCTCCAATACCCTGGCGTAGGCCATACCAGGGAGGCTGAGGAGTGTGATCCACCTGTAGTTGGAACACACCCTCCGGTCCCCCTTCTTATGAAGGGGGACCACCACCCCAGTCTGCCAGTCCAGAGGCACTGTCCCTGACCACCACACCATGCAATGTTGAAGAGGCGTGTCAACCATGACAGCCCCACAACATCCAGAGATTTGAGGTACTCAGGGCGGATCTCATCCACCCCCGAAGCCTTGCCACCGCGGAGCTCTTTAACCACCTCGGTGACTTCAGCCTGGGTGATGAAAGAGTCCAACCCCGAGTCCCCAGCCTCTGTTTCCACCAGGGAATGCGTCCTCGAAGTACTCCTTCCACCGCCCGATAATATCCCCAGTCGAGGTCAGCAGCCTCCCACCCCCACTATAAACAGTGTTGGCGAAGCACTGCTTCCCCCTCCTGAGGCGCCGGACGGTTTGCCAGAATCGCTTCGAGGCCGACCGGTAGTCTTTCTCCATGGCCTCACCGAACTCCTCCCAGGCCCGAGTTTTTGCCTCTGCCACAGCCCGGGCCGCAGCACGCTTGGCCTCACGGTACCCGTCAGCCGCCTCAGGAGTCCCACAAGCCAACCACAGCTGATAGGACTCCTTCTTCAGCTTGACAGCATCCTTACTGCCGGTGTCCCACCCCCGGGTTCGGGGATTGCCGCCGCGACAGGCACCGCAGACCTTATGGCCGCAGCTACGGGCAGCAGCATCAAACCAATAGATGCGGAGAACTTTGGTCCACTTGGACTCTATGTCTCCAACATCCCCCGGAATCTGGTCAAAGCTCTCCCGGAGGTGGGAGTTGAATACATCCCTGGCCGAGGGCTCCGCCAGGCATTCCCAGCAGACCCTCACTGGGCCTGCCAAGTCTGTCCGGCTTTCTCCTCCTCCAGCGGATCCAACTCACCACCAGGTGGTGATCAGTGGACAGCTCAGCCCCTCTCTTCACCCGAGTGTCCAAAACATGCGGCCGAAGGTCTGATGATACGACAACAAAGTCGATCATTGATCTCCTGCCTAGGGTGTCCTGGTGCCAAGTACGCTGATGGACACCCTTATGCTTGAACATGGTGTTCATTATGGACAATCCGTGACTAGCACAGAAGTCCAATAACAAAAAACCACTCGGATTCAGATCGGGGAGGCCATTCCTCCCGATCACGCCTCTCCAGGTGTCACTGTCGTTTCCCACGTGGGCGTTGAGGTCCCCCAGCAGAATAATGGAGTCCCCGGGAGGGGCACTATCCAGCACCCCCGACAGGGACACCAAGAAACGACAGTCAGAGACCTATCCCCGACCCAAAGGCGCAGGCATGCGACCCTCTCATCCACCGGGGTAAACCCCAACATGAGACGGCTGAGCTGGGGGGCAACAAGCAAACCCACCCCAGCCTGCCGCCTCTCCCCGTGGGCCACTCCAGAGTAGAAGAGAGTCCAGTCCCTCTCAAGCCCGTCTATTTCTAGTCGATATCTCTTGACCTCCCGCACAAGCTCAGGCTCCTTCCCCCCCAGCGAGGTAACATTCCACATCCCTAGAGCCAGCCTAAGCATCCGGGGATCGGGCCGCTGAGGTCTCCACCTTCGTCCGCCACCCAATCCTCTTTGCACCGGTCCCTCACTGTTCCCCTGCAGGTGGTGGGCCCACTGGGGGATGGCCTCGCGTTTCTCGACGCAGCCAAGGGCCGGAGGGGGTCTGGCTTGGGGACCAGTGGATTTTGTCTCTTCTTTTTGCAGATGACGTGGTCCTGCTGGCCCCCTCTAGCCAAGACCTACAGCATGCGCTGGGGCGGTTTGTAGCCGAGTGTGAAGCGGCTGGGATGAAGATCAGCTCCTCCAAGTCAGAGGTCATGGTACTCAACCAGAAAAGGGTGGCTTGTCCTCTTCAGGTTGGAGGGGAGTTCCTGCCTTAAGTGGAGGAATTCAAGTATCTCGGGGTCTTGTTCACGAGTGAGGGAAGAATGTAGCGGGAGATCGACAGACGGATCGGTGCGGCTGCCGCAGTAATGGGGGTGCTGTGCCGGTCCGTTGTGGTGAAGAGAAAGCTAAGCCGAAAAGTGAAGCTCTCGATGTACCGGTCAGTCTACGTTCCTACCCTCACCTATGGCCATGAACTTTGGGTCATGACCGAAAGAACGAGATCCCGGATACAAGAGGCTGAAATGAGCTTCCTCCGTAGGGTGGCCGGGCACTCCCTTAGAGATAGGGTGAGGAGCTCGGCCATTCGGGAGGGGCTCGGAGTAGAGCCGCTGCTCCTCCACATCGAGAGGAGTCAGTTGAGGTGGCTCGGGCATATATACCGGATGCCTCCTGGACGCCTTCCTCGGGAGGTGTTCCAGGCACGTCCCACCGGGAGGAGGCCCAGGGGACGGCCCAGGACACGCTGGTGGGACTATGTCTCTCGGCTGGCCTGGGAACGCCTTGGGCTCCCCCCGGAGGAGCTGGAGGAGGTGTCTGGGGAGAGGGACGTCTGGGTGTCTCTGCTGAGTCTGCTGCCCCTGCGACCCGGTTCCATATAAGCGGAAGACGACGAGTACGAGTACGAGTACAGGGGAGAAGCATCTTACCTGGGCCAAGGAGAAAAAAACTAGACCCTTGCTTAGTGGTCCTTTTCAGAAAGTAAAGATTGCATTTCCTTTGAAATTCAAGGTCACAAAGTCTGGAGAGGAGTGGTAAGGCGCAAAATGTACGTTACTCTAAGTCCAGTGAGAAGTTTCCACATTCAGTAATGGTTTGGAGTGCCATGTCATCTGCTGGTGTTGGTCCACGGGGTTTTCCTAAGTCCACAGTTGAAATTTTAGAGCACTTATGTTTCCTTCTGATGACAAGCTCAATGGAGACGCTGATTTAAATTTTCATTTTACAGGAGAAGCTGGTTCAATTACCATGGTGTTATTGTGACTGATTACCCAGCACTGGCCTGACCTGAAACTCAGAGAATCTATGGAGTATTGTCAAGTGGGAGATAAAATACACCAGACCCAACAATGCAGATGACATGAAGGCAGTTATCAAAGCAACCTGGGCTTTTATCACACCTCAGCAGAACCACAGGCTGATCGCCTTCATACCACTTTGCATTGCTGCAGTAATTCATGCATAAGCAAACCCAAGTAAAGTGAATGCATGGAAAAGAGCATACTATTCAGAAGCGTGACATATTCTAATTTTCTGAGAGACTGAATTTTGAGTTTTCATTATCTATAAGCCATGATCATCAAAGTTAAAAAACAAAGGCTTGAAAGACTTCACTTTTTGTAATGAATCTACATAACTGAGTTTTTCTTATTCAGTAACAACTTCTACACTAAAGGGATTGTGAGCATGACCAGTTCACTGCTTGGAAAACACTGATGTTTAGTTTCTGGCCAGCCAATCACTGATCAAATCTAAAATCGTCTTATTCGGGTCCTCAGATGATTTCTCTACATGAGATGCAGTCTAAAGCTTTAAGGCCTCAGTGAAATCACTACCTTGTCACTTTCAGACAGACTTGAACATATAAACATGATGGCTCACGTCAAATTTCCACCATGTGGTAAAACAGATTCAACTGATTCTTTGAAGGAAGCGCTATTTAACAGCAGCATTATTAGCATTTACGAGACAGAATGAAGCCTTTTTGTTTCAATAGGAGTCAATACATTTCTAGTATACACAGTAAGTCTGCTGCTTGGAAATATACAGTATATATATATAATATATATATATATATATATATATAGATATATATATATATAATATATATATATTATATTATTCTGGACAAATGTTCAGCCTACATTTAACAAGGAATCCTTAAAAAAGGAAGGTAGTCACCCGTAGCTAATTACTGCATTGTGCCCAATCTTAGAGTAAAATGACTCCGGGTTCTACATGTTGGGTCTGCAGGATTTATTTTTGAATGTAGTTTCAAAATGGCACAATGCATCTTTCCCTAGTTGAACATTACAATATGATATGAATAAACGTTATTGCCCCTAATTGAACTGGCAGGACAGGGTTTGATTCAGAGCATACATTTGAAGAATTAAATATCTCTGAATGTTATTTTGAATATACAATTAAACACTCTCTTTCATCTCTGGCAGCAGTACTTTGGATTCAAAGAAAACATTGTGAGAAGCTGTTAATTGATTGGTAAAGCTGTGATAAAAGATACAATTCACTCCACTTATAATTCACTTAGCACTGCTTCAGCAAACACCGCACTAAGATGCATAAATATGTTTTTTTTAGATCAGGTTTTTCCCAGTTTTTCCCAACACAGTATCTTGTGTTGATCCTTTTACTATCTTACCCACAAATAATGCAAAATACAAGACAATTCGTTAGATAAGTATGCCTGGATTCTATAGGTGCTGTGTATTTTAACCAAACTATCCATAAAATGATAACGCTAACTTTGTGTTTTCAACAGTTATAGTGAGTCTGCATGATATTTCTGAAGACATTGATAGGTTTAGGGATTTTAATATCCACTGAATGGCTTTCTCGTCCAAGCTTTTCTAAATCTGACTGTACATCAAAGGGATTTGGCAGTAGATGTTGCTGCTGGGGAAGGATACAGATGTACTGCAGAGATTGTTTCACATGCTGCACTTTGGTGACTCAGAACCTGCACAAATCCTGTGCACCTTATGTTAGAGCAACAAAAACAAATTTATAGTAGCAGCTTTATTGCCTGATAGTCAAGTGCAGAATTTCATAAAGGCATCAAATAAAAGTTCAGTATGGTTTTATTCTGCATCCAGGAAGCAACTGGGCAGACAGCTCCCGAGAAATCTCCTTCCTGTTTTATTTTGATTCATAGCTGCTAGGGTTGACTGGTAATTGGTGACTTAGAACATCATTGATCAGTTCCTCACTATATGAATAGAACATTGACTGGAACTCTAAAGTAATTAGAATTTAGAGCAATGAAACTGAAAGCTGTCCCAGTGTTGTCAGCCCAATCACTGAGTGGTTGTGGTGCTGACTCCCAACTATTCCAATCATTTTCTGCGTCACATCCCCACCTTGCCCCTCTGGTTATTTACTGTTCACTCAAGAATATACACAGTTACTTGCCACTTTATTAAGTACACCCATTCAATTGCTTGTTAACAACCATAAGGACTCTGCCAATCAATGTCACTAATTGATCAAATCTGGACATGCTCTCAGCGATCGCCTCAGATGATGTGATAGTACAAAGTGAACCAAAAATAGGAGGTTCCGTGTTGCATTTTTATTCTGGAACTATGACGGGGAATGTGCTCTTGAAGCAGATGGACTACAGCAGCAGAAGATCACACCAGAGGCCACTCTTGTCAGCTCATAAACCGAGCCTACAATCGGTACAGGTCCACCAAATATGGATGATAACAGATTGGAAAATGTTGGCTGGTCTAATAAGTCTCAAGTTCAGCTGCGACATGGTTGGATAGATGGTAGGTCCAAATTGGGCATAAACAACAGAAAAGCATGCATTCATCCTGCCTTGTGTTAATGGTTCAGGCTGGTGGTACTGTTTTTATCCTTGTATGACGACAGTGTGCTCATCTTCTGATATTTACTTCCAGCAGTAATGCATGATGTGACAAAGATCAAGTAACCTCAAACTGGTTTATTGAACAGGACCTTCACAGTTACCAGACATGAATCCAGAAGAGCACTTTTGGGTTGTGGTGGAACATAGATGTGCATCATGGATGTGAAGCTGACAAATCTGCAGCAATTATGTGATGCTATGTGATGTCAACATGGATCAAAATCACAGAGGGATGTTTACAATACCTTGTTGCATCTATTCCCCCAATAATTTAGGATTTTCTGAAGGCAAAATGGTCCAACCCAATACCAGTAAGGTGTCCCTTATAAAGTGGCCAGTTAGTGTACATTATAACTATTTAAATGGAAGCCAATATACAAGTTAAATATAAAAAAAACAATAAAAGTAAGCATATATGTAAGCATAATGAAGAATAAAACCATAAGAGGAAGTGATTCATTTTTTAAATTAATGTTTTTATTTGTTGTTATAGATTACTGTAGCTGCTTAGTAAAATCCCCTTTTCAAGTAACTCTTATAAATGTAAAATTTAAAGGTTGAAAGGATTTTTTGAATCATTTATTTCAGGCACGTATATTGGAGCGACCTAGTGTTTCTCTTTGACCAAATGACCGGCATTAATGCAGTTTCCAAATCCTTCCAATAAATATAATAGACACTTGACCTCTCTCGCAGTTGTAGAGATGAATGGAGCACACTGTAATCCTCCCCTGCGACCTCCAGTTGTTCAATAAAATATCACAACTGTCACCTTAAGGTCTAACCAATAACAACAAAATTTAATCAAATATAAGGTACTCGCAGTGGATCAACTTGTCCCATATGCTTTGATTTGATTCTGTTTTGTTTGACATCGTGAAGAAACTGTTTTCCTGCTCTTTCACTTGGCACAGTGGTTTGGCCATGAATGCATTACTCTTGTCTGGACCTGTGACACATTAACCTTGACAACACCAGTGAAACAAAATGTTATCTGTTGACCGGGTAGCATCTCAAAGTGATGTCCCTCGCTGCCTCGCCCTGTATAATTGTTGGAAGATTTGTACATGAATTATCATTGCTTAGTTTAAAAAGATTCTTGATCTTTATGATTTACCATTAAAAGACAATTTCATTTATTTAGTTTGGTGAACTTTGATAGAAGTGGTTTGAATACTTTTTACATTTATCTTTGAAGTACTTTTATGAACTATTAACAGAATTGTCATCATGTCTTAGAGTTGCATTTGGGTGGTTGCTATGCAGACTGAGCAGGAATTTGTGTGTGGAGGAGTTTGGGAAGCAGGCTGTTCGCACCAGCCAATCTACGTGTCCTTGAATGCCAGATGTGGACGTGTGTGCTGTATCAGTATCTGGCCAAAACCAGTTTTATTCAGTAGGCCTTGTATTTGTGAAACTGTGTGTAGCCACACCCACGATGCTGTAACATGAGCGTTTTTTTTCTTTCTTTAATAAAAGGCTGTGACACAGGGCAGCTCCTCTGAGAGAATGGACTGTCTCTCCCTGGGCAGCCAAAGATAACTTTGACTCGCTTGTGTCTTCATTGCATACGTTCTCTGAGTTTATCAGTGTGTCTAACTCTGACAATAATTTATGTGAGATGGGCCGAGAAAGCCAATAGAGCCAGTGCAAGTTCGGAGCCAATCATCTGCCAAAGTGTACATACAGCTCTTTGATGCATATAACTATTGATTATATGCTGCGTTAGCCAGAAACTTGGCAATAGATTACAAATAGAATAGACAACAAGATGGACTGACTGTTCACACCCTTTAAGTGTTGATCCGGGGAGGGGGTGGAGCTGAGGGTAGCTGATGGATTGATAGGCCCCTTAGCTCTAGGCATCATTGCCATGCATATACCACACATGGACTGCAGGGAGTAATGCCTAATTATGCTCAAACTATCCATGTAAGAGAAATACAGAAATGTAGAATTGGCAGACTGACAGTCTTTTTAAATAGAGGATTTGTCTGTTACACCTTAATCCGTTAAGAAACTCTTCTGCAGCAACTGGAGCAAAGCCGATTTCAAATCTGCAGATAACATCAGTGAGCATCAGGGAGATGGCAGCTCTCAGGGAGAAACAGCTTTGCTGATATGCAGATATTATGTGGGTGTGTGCACACTCTGAGGATTACTCCTAAACTTTGATGAATATAAAAGAAATTCCATTTTAATGCTGGCTCTGGGCTCATGCATTTTCTGCCCTCATGAAGTTTAAAACAATCATTTAGTACAATTTTACTTGAACAAAATGTTTTAAGTAATGATTGCTGACTTTGAATGAGTGCCCTGCATAAGAACAAAAATGGTAAGAAATAAAATGCTAAATACAGGGATTTCATCTGCTGTGGATTTGTGTGTTTCATCATAAAGTTTCCTTAAAGCGGTCTTATTTGCATTTGTTGACATTTTGGAAAATTGGGTCTAAGCATAGGGCAGTGAGAGATTCTCACGGAGTAATAACCTTGAATGAATTACACTGAAACATCCAAATCCAAAAACATGAATAGGAATTTTTCCAAAAACTCCTCCTTCAACCCAGGCTGCATGTGTTGCAGCTACATGCATGCTGTGTCTCCTGTGTTGCATTTTGCCAACTTTTCCTCTGCTTGCTATGACCTCAGCAAAGAAGACAAAGGTGGTGTAGAGGCTCGTTCTCCCAGAGCAGTTAAAGAGTTGTACAATGTAGAGAAAACAGCAAAGCTTCTGTGTGCAGCGTTATCCAAACAAACCTGTTGTCTCTGGCAACAAAAAGCAAAAACCATAAACATAACTATCTTATGGCACTTTTCCTGACATTTTCAAAGTGCCAGCAGAAGCAAGTGTCTATGGAGCAGTTCTGTTTAATTGCTAGTCTAGAGACAGTGACACCAGTGCTGCTGGCACTTCTGAAGAATGACCTGAGGGATGCCAGTGCTGGCGAAATATGTGGGCAGTGCATTGGTTTTCCGGACCTAGGATGAAGAGCACCCTGTTATGACTTCCCTGAAGTTATAATGGATTTGTCTCCATCATGCCAGCCATACCTCCTTAAATAGGTTGATGTCCCACAGAAACTGTGTTCATTGTCTCCTTTATGTTTTGTTTTAGCAGTATCTCAACAAAAACTGCTTCTCTTCATGTTATTTTGTTCTCACATACAAACTGTCAAGATACAAGTAGTTTGAAATGCTGAAGTGAATAGGCACCAGCCCCCCCCTGCAAGGACAAGTTGGTGTAGACAATGGATGGATGGATGAATGGTTCCACTGTACCGTATCTTCACTGTATCATGGTATTAACACAACAATTTATTTTATTTAAAACATACAACACTCATTCTAACTGCATATAGGCCTACAGTCATATATACTAAATTAGAATATTATTGAAAAGTTCATTTATTTCAGGTACTCAAAGGTACTTTTAATCTGACAAACGAGCCTCATCAGAACACATATTCTACTTTATTGAATATGACTGTAAACATATTAGTCATAATAATGTCATCTGTGGGATTAATTTATTTGTATTTGATTCTAGTACACAGACAGCCACTGGTAGAGTGAGAAACATGTGAGGGTGTGTTGATAGTTTTTTTTACAATCAGAGTCACCTATTTCATATACTAATGGTGTTAAATAACTAATGAACAAAACATATTTTGAAAATGAAGGATGAAGGATAAAGTCTCACTACTTCAGTTATAAATGGTGCAATGAACCCAATAGGTCATTTCACGTGGGATGTGAGCCTTAGTTGCAATGATACAAACAAACCAAAAAAATGCAACTATTCCAATGGAGGGACCAAAATAAATGAACAGATTGATAATTTAATAAAATCTAATGTACAGTGTTAATGTCTCTGTCTTGCTTTCCCTCTAGCCTGACCTCATGGGACAGATGTCCCTAAGCTTGACTCTGCTGGAGGTTTCTTCATTATGAAACACGGTTTCTTCCCCTTAACTCCCCTATCTTTTGTTTCCATTTTCTGTGTGTATTGTGTTGTAAAATTAGCTTTTAGAAGAAAAATAGCACTATACATACAATATACATACATAATACATACTATACACTAAAAAAAACACACCTCAATTTGTAATGCCAAATGTTCATATTGATCAGTTTTTTACCTTTAGAAATACATTTCTTTTCATCCTGACTGATGGTAAACTATCTTTGAATTGCACGTTGGTTGGGACCTAATTGGGCTTGGTATGTTGTTATGTGGAATATTGAAATATATGTGGTGAATATTTGTTTTGGTATCAGCTGGCCTTATATTTATATTTATTATGTGCAATTACAATCACAGGGTGCTCCAAGTGAGCAAGCAGAGCCAAGTGGTACAAATAATGAAGCAAAGTGGGCTAATCCCTTTCACAGATTTTCTTCCCCAGCATCCATTCTTCCACATTTTGTCAAGGCTGTCATATCGTGAAATTTTAAAGCGATTTGAACGTCGTCTGCCATACCAGCTTACCTTATCAGCAAAGCTAACACGGCAACCTGGGCAATCTCTTCATTTGAAATTATAAAATGACTCCTAGACATGCAGCATGTTTTGTTTTTTTTCTGCTGACTCCAACATGCAGACTGAAAAACACACACAAGACGGCAGAGTGAAAATGCGGTGGCCGGACAATCAGGGCTATGGAGTGTGTGCTGCAGAATGCAAATTAATTCAAAGGTCAGTAAAATCTGGATCAGTGCAGAGTAACACACAAGCTTTATATTGACGGGAGGTCAAACTGAAATTTTAGATTTGGCCTCGAGGACAAGGTGGAGTGAGTTGCACTTTAAGCTAAAGATGTGAAGGGCACACTGCTCTCAAGAAAGAATACCAACAAAAAACTAAAAGGCATGGAGTGAGAAAGAAAATAAAAAATGCTCCCTTTGATTATTCATTGCTAAAAGGTTTTTATCCTGTACTGAACTGCCCCCAATATACTCTTATGGTCAGATCATTTAATTTGAATAAATGGCAGTGACAATGACAGCTGAGAACATTTTTTACTTCTGTTTGTTAGGTCATCAGTTATACTGCAGCAGTGAGCCGGGTTAATAGTTATTCTACAAAACACCAGAATAGCAGAGGCTGGTTCTGAGAAGAAGCTCGTGATCAGAGAAATGACGGCAGTAAAAAAATAACAAAAGAGCTTTTAAGAATATTTTTGTACCTGGCGTCAGGAAGAAGGCTGAGGAAAAGGAGGAAGACCCACAAGCCAAGGTCTGGTGATCTAGGTTCCCTCTGCAGAGCTGCCATATTAGTTCAGAAAAGAGGCTCCTGTAGAGAAAAGAGAAGAAGATCAAGAAGACTGGCAATCAACTGCTGGGGTTTAAGCACGATAATCTAACCGTTTGTAACTCAACACATGAATATAGGTAGGAAGAAGAAAGGTTTATTTGTTGTTCGTGCATTGAAGACTCAGATACAGCATGATAAATTTGCCAGCCTTGTATCAATAATTTTAGTTATATGATTGAAATACACTGCTCAAAAAAATAAAGGGATCACTTAAACAACACAATATAACTCCAACTAAATCAAACTTCTGTGAAATCAAACTGTCCACTTAGGAAGCAACACTGATTGACAATCAATTTCACATGGTGTTGCGCAAATGGAATAGACAACGGGGAAATCTTTGGCGATTAGCAAGACACACTCAATAAAGGAGTGGTTCTGCAGGTGGAGACCACAGACCACTTCTCAGTACCTATGCTTTCTGACTGATGTTTTGGTCACTTTTGAATGTTGGTGGTGCTTTCACACTCGTGGTAGCATGAGACGTACTCTACAACCCACACAAGTGGCTCAGGTAGTGCAGCTCATCTAGGACCGCACATCAATGCGAGCTGTGGCAAGAAGGTTTGCTGTGTCTGTCAGCGTAGTGTCCAGAGCCTGGAGGCGCTACCAGGAGACAGGCCAGTACACCAGGAGACGTGGAGGAGGCCGTAGGAGGGCAACAACCCAGCAGCAGGACCGCTACCTCCGCCTTTGTGCAAGAAGGAACAGGAGGAGCACTGCCAGAGCCCTGCAAAATGACCTCCAGCAGGCCACAAATGTGCATGTGTCTGCACAAACGGTTAGAAACCGACTCCATGAGGATGGTATGAGGGCCCGACGTCCACAAATGGGGGTTGTGCTCACAGCCCAACACCGTGCAGGACGCTTGGCATTTACCAGAGAACACCAAGATTAGCAAATTCGCCACTGGCGCCCTGTGCTCTTCACAGATGAAAGCAGGTTCACACTGAGCACATGTGACAGACGTGACAGAGTCTGGAGACACCGTGGAGATCGATCTGCTGCCTGCAACATCCATGACCGATTTGGAAGTGGGTCAGTAATGGTGTGGGGTGGCATTTCTTTGGAGGGCCCCACGGCCCTCCATGTGCTCGCCAGAGGTAGCCTGACTGCCACTAGGTACCGAGATGAGATCCTCAGACCCCTTGTGAGACCATATGCTGGTGCAGTTGGCCCTGGGTTCCTCCTAATGCAGGACAATGCTAGACCTCATGTGGCTGGAGTGTGTCAGCAGTTCCTGCAAGATGAAGATATTGAAGCTATGGACTGGCCCGCCCGTTCCCCAGACCTGAATCCGATTGAGCACATCTGGGACATCATGTCTCGCTACATCCACCAACGTCACGTTGCACCACAGACTGTCCAGGAGTTGGCAGATGCTTTAGTCCAGGTCTGGAAGGAGATCCCTCAGGAGACCATCCGCCGTCTCATCAGGAGCATGCCCAGGCGTTGTAGGGAGGTCATACAGGCACGTGGAGGCCACACACAATACCGAGGCTCATTTTGACTTGTTTTAAGAACATTACATCAAAGTTGGATCAGCCTGTTGTGTGTTTTTTTTTTAATAAATTTGATTTCCATTGATGATTTTTGTGTGATTTTGTTGTCAGCACATTCAACTTTGTACAGATCAAAGTATTCAATGAGAATATTTCATTCATTCAGATCTAGGATGTTTTATTTGAGTGTTCCCTTCATTTTTTTTGAGCAGTGTAGTTGGTTGGATTTTATGCAGACAATCTTTTTTTCTTTTATAGCAGAATATTCTGCTGCATTTAGTTAGTAACACAAATCTAAAATGTAATTTAGGCCCATATAATGTTTATTAGCTTTAATGTGGGACTAAAAATTCCCATTTCCTTTTTTTTTTTAACGGAGGCAGAGAAGAGGAGAACCACAATCTTGTGCTTTCCTATCTCTTACTGTGATCGAACAAGTTTTTGTTACAAACTATGCAGTAAAGATAAATCTGTAAATAATGTCCGGACGTAATGACCTGATTGTCCTTATTGCTCTGCAGTTATCAAGTGATTTAAAGACATTAAGTTTGACCACATATTTCCCAGCCATCAGAAAATGGAAAGACTATGGCACAACTGCAAACCTACCAAGACATGGCCGGCCTCCTAAATCAAGGGTGTCAAAACTCCAGTCCTTAAAGAAGCTAATTATCTTTGAAAGGGAAGCACACAATATTGTCTTACATATTTCTGTCTGGTAAACAAAAAAATGTTATTATGATGATTTTGCTGATACTGAAGTCCAATAACAGAGATCCTGGCTGTAAAGGTCAAACATGTATCTTGAAATCTAAATGCATTTTTTTTGAAAACTGAATGTTTTTTTCTGTGTTGATGCCTTGGCGTTGGCTTTAGCTCCTCACAAATACAAGCACAGAGCAGCCGGTTGGGTTATGGACAAGCAAGTGCAATGGAATCTGCAAATAACAGAGACAATATAAGCAATTTGTCAAACACCTGCTGAGCAAGGAGAATACTAACAGGAAAAAAATACAGTGACACCCCCGCATAATGCTGCATGATGGATGCACTGACACTACTAGAGTTCTGTACATGAATCGAAGAATTGGGAGACAAATAGAGCTTGGATATGACAAATATTTCTTGCTATAAAAACATTGCAGTCCCAGTTAGAAAAATGTTCATCTTAGTTGTGACTCTGCCTTGCAATCTGAATCAAGCCTCACACAGAATTATGGCAAGAATGAAGCCATCACTCTTAACATTAGTATTGTGAAGTACAAACTAAAAAAGCAGTCTCTGCCAAAGCCAATGGTGTATTTAGCACTTTTACAGAACACCTGAATCAACTGGGGTCTATCTTTTTGCTTTTGTGACACCTTCAAATGTTTCAGTTAATAAATGTAGCTGTTTGTTTTAACTGTTGCTCACAGGCAAAAAGCAGGAAGAACATAGCACCACCTCAGTGCACAAAAAGACTAAAAAAAACCTTTAAAAAGCAGCAGGTATAATGAACTGGCATAGTTACTGATGAAAAGTACATGTCTCAGTGATGCAACACAACTGGCTCTAGTTCATTTTTAATGCACACAAAAATCAATATGTATAGTTCTACATGTGGACCATATGTCACCTCATATGTCACTTAATGATTATTTGCACTGCCTTGCACATGTATTCACACCCTTGAAAACGTTTTACATGTTGTAATTTTACAACTAAGGATTTTTATGTATTTTATTAGGCTTTTAGGCAATAAACCAACTGGACATAATACTGTGCATTTAGCTGTCCTGAGTAAATACATTAAAGAATCCGTTTTCGCTGAAAATACAGCAAAGTAAAGGGCAGGAATTAATGCAATCCATTCTTCTTTGCAAAATAGCTCAGGCTCCACACCACCATGGACCAACATGTCCATGGTGAATAAAAACATCAGTAAAGATTGAAGAAGAATTTGACCTTGCTGTCCATCAACAACGACTGTCTTCTTGCCCCTCCTACATAAAAGACCAATGTGAGTGCATGACTAATTACTGTCCTGTCCCCAGATTTTTCCCACCTGAGCTGTGGATCGCTGCAGCTTCTCCAGAGTTACAACGGGCCTCTTTGCTGCTTCTCTAAGTGAAGCTCACTTTGTTTGAGCCGTCAGTTTAAGTCAGTGGTGTCCAAAGTCGGACCTCAAGGGCTTGTGTCCTACATTTTTTAGATGACAACCAGGGTCAACAGACCTGAATTAAACGATTGGTTCATTACCAGGCCTCTTCATAGCTTGGAGACATGTTGAGGAGGTACATTAGCCATTTAAATCAGCCATGATGGAACAAGGACACATCCTGCAGGACACCAGCCTTTGATTAAGCTCACCAAAGGCTAATATTAACACAAGACTAAAACTCATTCCTTTGCTTTTATCAAACATCTTTGGTCTTTCTTAATTGCACATAATATTAATTGTCATTGCTCATACCCGTTAGAGAGAACCTTTTTGCATATATTAGATCTACAAACATAAATCAAAAACCCTGTGCCAACATTTTTTAAATCCACCTGTTTGAAGTGGATTTATTAATTATTGAATACGGCATGTAAATCCACTTTATTGTATATATTGTTATCAGAGTCCATTACATATTCATACATTCATCTGAGTCCAGGCCATCATTATAGCTACAGAACATTAAACCCACGGCAGTCACATCATCACAGAAATGGAGGAACAGGTGCCTTTCTTGTTTCCCTCCACCTTCATTTTCACCGTGTTGCACAGTGACTGCTTTTCTCACACATGAATTATTATAAATTATTACAAGAAGGTTGCAGCCCAGCAATTTACTGAAAAACTAAATGACCCCTCATTAAAAAATAAATGGGCTCAGAAATTGCTCTACCTAATTTTGGATGCGGATAAAAAACCATGAGAGAAAGCATGCTGACTGAGGACTGCACAATCATACACACACATGTAGCAGCTGTGTCATACTTAAAAGGCTTCAATTGTGTGTTTGAGATCCAGATCTTTTTTTTTTTTTTCGGCCGCTGTGTTAAAAAAGGATCAAACAGTTTCCACATGGGAATCGGTGACCTCTGTGTTATAGCAGAGCTCCAATCATCACAGGAGGAGTAAACAAATGAACTGCTATGAAGCAGTTTCAGTTCAGGGATGTATGTAGTGTTAATGCTGCAACTGGTTACCTCTTGTCACTGAACTGATGAGTATTTATTTCAAAGGGCTTTCTAAGCACCATGTTATACAAAGCTCTACTTTTATGAAATCTTTGCTATGAAAGTAATGGAGACAAAATGGATTATTTCTCATCAAAATATAAAAAGCCATTTAATATTCATGTATAAGAGTGTAATGAAATTTCATAGTACAAGTTCTTATACTAATATGTCTGTCTCATGGAGACCCAGTTGATGACTTAAGTGTAAGTTATTATTATTGGCCCAGGATATGAATGTGTATGTTTTTAGTCTGACAGCCTGTATCACGTTGCAGACGGGGTCGACTTCTAAAGACTTCTCATCGATTTGCCTGACAGCACATAAGATATTAATTATTTGTAAGCACTGTGAGAGTACGGCGACTGGCCAACTGTTAGCTGCTAAAGATGCTGAAGTTAACTTTGCCTTTTTGGAGCATTCTATCAGTGCTACGACAAAGGGGTATTTCACTGTTAAGAGTAAAGAATGTACTTGATCATCTCTAGGTCACACTTCAAATGATCAAACTGAAATGGAAAATTCTTCACTGATGCCTGGTCCGCATGGCAAGATTTCAAAATTGTCGGTTGATTTTCAAAACCTGAGAGACCCCACGCATGACGATAAAAAATCGTAGATATAACAGGTTTGGTCCTACAGTGTATGGTGTACAGCCACACGGCAAGCACAGCACACCACAGATGAACAGATTTCACTCATGAACATTCAGATGTCAGATGAGAAATCTCACGAAACCTCTCGAGATCAAGGGTTAGCTCAGAGTATATAAACATGACTGACAAGGAAAAAGTAGTGGCGATAGTTTGTGGACTAATTTTAACTAATTTTGACACTAGGATATAGAGGTGAGTTGTTCTTTTCTTTCCCGGGAAAAGTTGTTACACACTGTATTTAGATTGTTCTCTGTTCTGATATTTCATTGAGCTTTTCTCTATTTTGGATTCCCCTCCATGTTTCTGTCACCTCGCTCTCAGATTGGCTATAAGTCACATTAAACAGGCTCATTTGTCCTCGAGGAACAACCCACACGCTAGGATATTGGGCCAAGACAATCCAACCTGTTGAATATCCCCAATTTAAGGTCGAAGCGGTCCTGACTTGCTTCCAAGCAGACTAGATCACTCTTAACATACTACACACAGCAGGAATATCTCATAATCGTAGTATCTTTAGATCTATCACGATAATTGGGGCATCCTTAAGATTGTTCCAAGGGGAAGATCAGGTCAAAAATTGGCATCTTGCTGTGTGAACCAGGCATAAGCAGAGATTTATGAAACCCCTAATTCTATTTGTGAAAAGCTAAAAAGTGCTTTTTTAAAAGGCTTTTTTGGCATTAGGACCACCTGAGAGCTATACAAGCATAAAAAAATCCAATACACAGACTAGCCAAACATGGACTGAATTATTCTACACCGATTACAGATTCTTTAAAACACAGCCTGTGATTGGTGGAACTTTAACTATATTTGTTGAAAAATGGAGATTCTTGCTTTTCCAAAAAATATTGCTAAAATTTCATTTAATCTTATCTTGTTGGCCACATGTAGCGATACACCCCTACTCATGTAAAATCATTGTAATCATTGTAATGAGTCTAAGACAGGCTTTAGGATTAACCAACCATTTTTTGTCTGTAGTACTGTTTCATTTTCCTAAGGTCCCCTTCAAGCTCCAGTCCCCCAATTGTACAATCTTCTAAAATGTGTTCACTGGAGTTTGGGCAGCTTTAACTTCCAACCACTTTAGGCATAAAGTAAATGTGCTGCACTGGGATGTAGGGAACAAGGAATTTCAGAAGGTTTGGGTGAAAGTTCTGTGAGAGCGAATACCTCTTTGCTTTACACTGTTTTTGTACCTCTACATTAGACAAACACTAGACACTTCTAGTACAACAAATTTTTCCTTTATACTACTAACCTTAAGCAAGCTATGCCAGTTCTTATGGATCTTTACAGATTTAGAAGCTACCTAAGTAAATTTAACTGAACTAAAAAGTTGCTTCCTGCGAAAGAATTCCAACACTTTCAATCTGCCCTCTTATCCTTGAAACTGCAAACACTCAGCTCAGTGCGAGTTCTGCAATCACCAAAACTCTGCTGCTGCTCTATGGTTATTTCTGGAAAGTGCCTCAGCAGGAGTCCCATAACATATAGCAACTGAACTACAGAGCACCACCCACTAAGTCCCTTCTACTGATTCAATCAAGCAGACCATTCAGCATTAGCTCCTGCCTTATGTACCTCAAACCTTTACCTAATGTGTCAATTTGAACAGCTGTGACAACCTCACGTTTGAAAACACTGAACAAAACTAGGTTTTATTGACAAAATAAATTATATTAAAGTAAATTAGAGACCAGAAAATATATTTTTTCCCTAGTGGACACATGGGCATTGGGTAAATAGCAATAAAATATGCTGTGATTGACCAAGTTTGAAATTCTGCAGTACAACCTTAAATGAGCTGGAATATATCAGAAAAGGCAGAACATAAAATACATTAATTACTTTGTCTTATTTTTTCCATTTCATATCATATGAACCAATTGAATGTTATGTCTTACATCTTCAATCTGAATTCATTAGTTGGTAGAAGTAAATTCATTTCAAATCTGCAAGAAACCCTTCCTACAACAAAAAAAAGTGCAGTTTCAGGCTTGTACAGATGATATACAACAACGCTATTTGAAACAAGTTATAATCATATATATCATATATAAACTAATTTAGCATAAAGTTGTGTTAATGAAAAGCAGTTTTTGTCTTCCCCTCCAGTGGTACACCCTCATACCATACTACTTAATATATTGTGTGATTGCAATAATACAGCAATATGAGCTGCATTTATCCACATTTTCTTCACTTTTCTCATCTTTGACTATGAGGCTTCTAACTCTATGTGACCTTTAACATCTCTGCCACTATTGTCTTTGCCAGGTGTGGAAATCTACTGCTGTAAGCAGTGGTGGTTTTTGATATGAGCCATATGGGCAGTGGCCCAGGGTGACATTAGAAAGGAAAGCACACTATCAAAAGATACATTTTTTTTATAATTTATCGATCAGTTGCACACTAAGAAAATGTTCTATTGCTGTACGCGTCAATGGACGCGTACAGCTCAAAATAGGAAGATTATGTTGTTTTATTCTGTCCCAGAATCTCAGATGACTTCCTGCAATTTGATTGCTTGCAGGTGGTTGCAGAAGGAGGGACCCGCCCAGGACACCATTCATGCAACAACCACCACTTGCTGTGAGACTCCATCTAACAGGCAGAAGATTGTATTGGCATGCAAAGTGTGAATTTATAACACAATTATGGAATATAATAGCTCACCCTGCTCTCCACAAAGTTCTTTATTTACACACATAGTGAAACTGCGACAGTAATATATTTACTGTATATTGGGCAGCCCAACAGCGGAACTTAAAACCAACTTCACAAAGACCTGCTTTTTTTGTACAGCTAACATAATTGTAAAAGAATATTAGAAAGTCTTCATCAAGTTGAGAAACACACAGTGACCAGAGACAAAAAGGGCCATATTAATCATATCTGTACAAAAGCAAATCTGTGTGATGGCATGGGAATGGATCAGCGCCCTTGGCAAAGGACATTTATTCTTCTGTGATGGAAACATTAATTCCTAAATGTACACTGAGATTTTACAGCAACATATGCTGCCTTCAAGAAAACATTTTTTCCCAGGACATCAATAAATTTTTCTAAAAGACAGTGTCATAGCACAGGCTGCACACATTACAAAGGCTTTGCTGTGAAAGACAAAGGAGAAAGCACTGGACTGATCTGCCTGCAAATGAAAAACATGAAATGGAAAATAAAAAGGAAAAAGTGGCAATGACCCCGCACTGTTCCACACCATAGGAAGGATGTAAAACCCTTCACCCCTTCCAGATTGCTTTTAAGAGTTATGAGAAAGTATGGCAACAATAAAAGCTGAAATGCATACTGACAATGTATAAAAACTTTAGGCAATATAAAGGCAATATAAAAAGGAAAGATGTTGAGCTCAGTCTGCAATGAAATAGAAGTAAATTATAACATCACAGGTTGGGTTTGTTCTTTGCTTCCTTTTTTCAGACTTCCACAAGATTTCAACATTAAGATGTTAACCAGAATTCAGATATATTCTCATTCATTTGTTCACTTGAATTCACTCAAAACTAGGTTGCTTAAATTAAAGCGTAAAGAGCAAAAATACAGCCAGATGAACAGAGCCTAGTGCATGCAAATTAGCTGAAATGTTACTTTTTATAATTTCCGCCTTCATCTCCCTTTCAACAGATGCCACGCTTAAGGGTAAACCAAGTCCCAAACTGTGTCAAATTACACCAATCATGTGCTGCCTAACAAATGCAAGTAAATGGATAGCTTTGTTTTTCCCCCACTGATTTTCGATTTACACTCTCCCATTTCTCTGTTTCCTTTGTTCTTCATTTAGCAGAGTTTCCTGTGGTTTAAACTAATTCTCCATCAGCAACCATTAAAGAATGGGAACTATCTTTATGTTTCCAATAAATCTGCAAGTTGTCCTCTGGTCCCACAAAGATCATTTTCTTCCTCTACAATGTCTGCTTAAAAATTGGATTGCTAATTTTCTATATTCAAGTTACTTCCCTTCATTCTTATCATTGATTATGTGACATTTTAAAGACTTTAAAGGTCCAGAGTGAATTTGTAATGACGAAAAGACTTCAGTATATTTTATTTGGCCCTTTGTGTCCTGAACCAACAGAGAAAAGTGCTATTTTGCTATAAGCCCTCGAACTCTAATACCACCAAATATAATCTACAGAAAGCAACTGCATGTGGAAGTCACCTAATTAATGAATAAAGTCTTATTCTGTGTAGTCTGTTCTACACATCTGGCCAGAAAGGAAGTTAAAAGAAGTCCTGTTTACAATTTATCACAAGCCATGCAGAGGACCATACAAACCAATATGTGTGGCAGGAAAAGTAACACTGAACATCACCCTGAAAACACCATCAAATACCATCAAACATGGTATTGGAGGGATAGAGTAATAGACAAGGCAATCTGCGAATGTCCCCTTTACTTTGATGACCCTAAATGAAATCTAGTGCAACCATAGCGTCAAGCTGAGTGTAATTTAATCTCAATTCAGGTCCAACTGGTCTGTAAAGTCCTCAGAGGTTTGTTAGATAATATTAGTGAACAAACAGTATCATGAAGACCAAGAGACACAAGCAAACAGGTTGGGGAAGAAGTTACAGACAATTGAAAACCTGCACATCTACCAAGATATGGCCATCCTCCTGAACCGACAGGCCATGAAAGAAGATCCTTAATCCGAGAAGTAGACAAGAAGTCTATGGTAACTCTGGAGGAGCTGCAGGGATGTAAATCACACTTTTATGCCCTACTTTGTGTTGGTCTATAATATGAAATCCTGATAACGTTCACTGAAGTTTGTACTGTAACAAAATCTGGTAAAGTTTGAGAAGCATGAATACTTTTGCTATGCACTCTAAAAAAAAAAGCCAACAAATGTGCTGCTTGGCAAACAGGAACTTAAGTTTCAGAGGGACAAATAAAAAAGTAAAGATTTATGTATTTTCTTAAGCTCTCTGTAAACAGAATAATCATGTCCTACAGCATTTGTGTTCTGATGCTATTTTATTTCATGTTTCCCATCAAGCTACAATTAGAGCTAGTGTACAAAACGCTGTTACCAGGTGGCAGCGAATCTTTTCTACATATTAAAAACATAGACAGGCCAAATAGACTGCTTGCAGCTCTATACAATGTAGCTGATTCACTCATTCCTGTCATGCAAATGAGGGGCTCAGTGATCCCTAGGGCTCCTCGGATTATGCTTGAAACAGAGAATACGAAGCGACAGAGTAAAAAGAAAAAAAAACCTGACGCTTTTGTTGGGAAATTATAAATAGCTTGCCTCAGGTGACAGTAGACCTAAAGCCTGCTCCATTTCCAGTTCTAACATTTGTTTTCAGTTCGGCTGTCAGTTCTTTTTTCTGTGGGGAAAAAGTAAGCGATGACTGATGTAATCACTTGTGACAGAATTAAAAACTCTGAAGGCTTTTAGTACAAGTTATGCTATTAGTCTTGTTGCATGACAACGCAGAAATTAAAACAATATAAAACAATACAGATAGTAAGGGGGTGAAATGGGAAGTGCAATGCCCTAGGCAACTGGAAAATGTTGTGTTTTTCTATTTAAAATTAAATCTACTTTACATCCACAGAAAACAGAAATTGAAACTGCGGTATAAAATATTTCAAGATATATGTAATGAGACTTCATCATCAGATAGAAAGCACTGCCATTTGTTGAATTAAGGACAGCTTTATAGCCATGTAATCCAAGTGGCTGTTTACTAAAAATAGCGCCAGATCTTGTCACATTCAGGTTGGATGAAATGGTCACGGACTAAATATCAACCGCAATGTGTGCTCAGTTATACATGAAAATGCGTTTGATAGTTTTCGCCAGTTGGATAAATTAAAACAGACAAGTTCCCCAGTTGGTGTGTCATTTTTAAATGTGTCTCAGAAAGATTGATTGTTTATTTTCATTAATTACGTTTAGGCAAAAACACTGATTTATTATTGTTAGGGATGTCAATACAGCCTGTATCCAAAAGAACTGAAGCTGACAGTTCAAACACATTATACATGTCAAAATTCTGTATTTTGCCTGACTCAAATTTCTAGATTTCTCCGTCCTGTTTTAGCAAATTTGTAAAAATTAAATCCAAAAGTTCACTATGAATTTGTGGAGGTCAGATAATGGACAAACAATTCATGGATGGATGTTGTAAATGAATGAGTTTATTAATGGATGTATGCGTGTATGGATGAACAGACTGATGGACACAAACGGATGGATGGATGGATGGATGGTAAACAATTGAGTTCACAGATGATAATTTACCTTCAACTGGACAGATACATGGACAAAGTAGACCATAAAATTGGTAATAAAGCCTGGAAATAAAAATATTTTTCTATACTCCAGTTTTCCCACACTTCACTAGGCCCAATGTAAAAACCGAAAAGGTTATTAAATTCCATAGTTCTCCAGACTTTTACACACTCTGTAGGAAGCCGGACAATCATAAAATGCAGCAAAGACTCCAGCAGAAAGAAACATGATGGCAAAACATAACATATTAAGACAGACAGGCTGCTGCTCACAGGTGAACCTTCGTAAAAGGAAGGACATTTTCCTCTGTGCTGTGGGACTGGGAGGATTATGAGCATCGGGTTGTATCTCAAGCCAATGATCAATGGATCAGGCTGCCAGGCAAAACAGCCTCTGATGGGGCTGATCGTGATTATGTTACGCCAAAGATAATTAGTCAGGATTTCAGTTTTTCCCTCACAGACATGTAATGAGAGCAAAGAGGATCCATTATGAACATGGCACCACATGACAATGAACCTATGTTGCTGTTTTCAGGGGGCAGAGGAGAGATGCATTGTGTTGTCAGTGTGCTGAAAAGAGCAATGGAACCGAGGAATGAAACAGGCTAATGGTCCAGTTTAATCTGAGTTAAATGGACTTAATCTCCTTTGAATTTATGGAAAAGTGACTTGACAAATCTTTCACAGCTAAACTTGGCAGTAATCAGTTTCTCGCTGGCTGCTTTCGCCAAGATCTGCATTGGAACAGTTTACTCTGCTGATTGCACACCACCCCTGGGAAAAGGCTGTGTGACCTCTTAAAATTCAATGGAGACATTCATTTGCAGAAAAAAAATATTTAAAAATACCACATTTATTTTTTTCTTTTTTAAACAAAGACAGATTTCTGCAACAGTAGTGAGGGCGGAACAGAAATGTGGTTTTTAAAAAGAGGCCACAGTCGTTAAAAGCAAAGCAGTGTCACTGTCAGGCATTAAAGATTTGTGTTTTGGTGTTCAGGAGGAACCTCATAAGAAGGAAATCCCTGTATTGTCACAATAGCCCATATGTGCATGGTGACAGCAAATAAAACATTCAGATTTCCCTCTACAAGGGATGAGAAAAGAAGTTCATGTTCAAACCCATGAACATGTCAGATAGTGGAACACTGCTCCCTGGACTGTGTAACCTGTTGTAACTCATCTTTTACCTGTTAAAACTGGGTTACAGAATACACTCTCCTTCCCTTCTGCGTGTTTGTGTGTGTGTGTTCTTTCAGGCTACAAATGGTTAAGATCTGTAGTGCTTACCCAGTTAAGCACACTGCACACACAAAACACAGCTGGCTAATTCTCTACAGATGCAGCTAAACATACACTACTTGATACCAGTTTATCAAAGATACAAATTGGCCAGGATGACCTCAGTGTGAATTAATCGAGCCATGATAGAACATGCTAAAAACATTCCAGTAATCCTCACTATTCAAGAAAGACAGTGCCAAATAAAATTTTTATTAATTACCTGATGACAGTTAGCTAATTCCGAAGACTTCTACTTTAAATCACTTGGGAAAAAAATCTAGCTAAGTAATTTTCCCGCTGAATTAAAACAGTTATAAAAAGACTCCAATATGAATATCGTGCCTACAGGAAAATTAATTAGGCTGCTGGAAGAGATTTGATCTGATAGCCTAACGAGAGTAATCATTCAAACCAGTGTGGCTGGTACAATTGCAACCATAGTGCCCCATGTTGGAGCACAAACAGGGCAGCTGTGATTTTAAAACAGTGGAAACCATCTGAACAGGAGGCCTGCCTCATAGGTGAAAAGTGTCAGAGTTCATCAGGGATCCCCGCTGAAGAGCAATACCTTTTCTAGCACTTACCACCTGTGCTCATGTATTACCTCAGGCTTTGTTGAACTGCTTGCAGCCTAGAGTCTGAACAAGGCAGACTGCAGTAGACCTTCACACATACTAGTTTACGCTATTTAAGCTACCTAATGGCTTATTTTTTTACAATTTAATATTACAATCAACAAAACAAGAGGCAGGTATAAAGGCCAAATGTGAGTGAAACATACAGCGCTCAAAAACTCCTTGGTATGATATAACTTTTTGATGATAAGAGGCCTTTATGTTTGACAAAAAAACGAAAGAAAAAACGATACATTTATAAGGAGGCAATTACTTTTTCATGGCACTGTAAGTCTGGGTCTATGTTATAATTGAGGATGCAAATCATTTGTATGAATGGGAAAAAGCCTTGATAGAGGGAAAAAAACTAAACTAATTGTCAGCCTGTGCAACGTTATAATTATTTCGACAGAGAACACAAACATCAGCATAAGTGCTTCTCAGCAACAAACATATTGTACACTTTAGGGTTCTAACAGGAAAACAAAATAAGTCACTCTCTGCTCAAGGCCAGAGGATAACAGGCAAACAACATAAAAAAACATAAATTCGATTTACTGTTTATGCAAGCTATAAAATTCAACCCTTTTATTTTGAACGAAATGACTGTTTTCACACAACAAATGCAAATAAACTCCTAACCAAGAAAATAGATGTCACACAGAGCATTAGTGTAAAGCTCTTAAGAAAATAAGATTCCTCTTCAAGCAAATATCATTGCACGCTCAGTGGTGCAGAGCCCCTGAAGGAAGGGGAAGGGGAGTAATAACGTCACAGTTCAGACAAGGGCAAGTTCTGAATCCTTAGAATGGGTTATGATTAAAGCTAGAAGATACTGTGAGCCCAGTAGGAGAACAATCAGCAGAGAAGTGAACCAAAGTGATGGGATCGAGAGATGAGATAAACAGTTTAAAGTGCAGTTTTGTCCGTCATTATTACCGGCTTCTATTAGGCTAGAGGATCCTTGATCTGAGCCGGTGATGTCAAGCACATCACAGGTTATGTTTATAAGTACTCTTTTCATCGTTCGGCTTTTTTCTTCTCTGTGTTTCCTCCAATATTTAAAACTGACCCACCCACAAACACAGGGCAGTGAAAAAGTATTTACGCCCTTGAACTTTATCACATTTTGGTCACATTACAATTACACATTTTAAGTTTGTCAGTTTTCCCAGGTGACAGCTTTTTTTTTTTTTTCGTAGAACCAACTTTTGTTGTAATGACAGCTTTACATGTAGTGAATGCATATTTTGCCCATTTTCATTTGCAAAATAGCTTAAGCTGAGTCAGATTGGTTACACTCTTTTATCATGGTTTGATCTAAGCCAAGGGTGTCCAACTCTAGTCCTCAAGAGCCGATTTCCTGAAGTTTTTACGCATGTCCCTCCTACAACAGATTCAAATGGTTGAAATACTTCCTCCAGCCACATTCTCCACAAGCCTGGTAATGAACCTTTTTTCAGGCATGTGGAACCAGGGGAAAATCTAAAACATTGACACTGACCCTTGAAGACTGATTGAATACACAAGTGATCTTAACCACTGTAGCTCTGGCTGTATGTTTAAGATTATTGTTGGAAGGTGAAGCTTTATCCTAGTCTCAAGTCTTTTGCAGCCTCTGACAGGTTTTGTTCAGCTTTAACTCCATCCATCTTCCCATTAACTCTGAATACCATCCCCACAGCATGATGTTGCCACAGCAGTTTTATTTTCTGGCACATGCAGCGTATTGCATGTAGGCCAAAAAGTACAATTCTGTTCTGATCTGACAAGAGCACAATCCTCCATAGATCTGCTGCATGGCTTATAGCAAACTGCAAATGGCTTTCTTCTTACCATTCTTCCATAAAGGTCACATTTGTGCAGAGACGGCTAGTTGATCTGTCAACAGATTATTGTACCTGAGCTATGATATTCTGCAGCTCCTCGACTGTTACTACTTGGCTGCTTTCCTTTGAAAATGCTATCCTTGCCCAATGAAAGGGTTTAGGGAGACCAACATGCCTTGGTAAATTTGCAATTTTGCTGCACTTTTCAATTTTGGATGATGAATTGTATAGTGCTCTGTCAGATAGCAAACGATGCAGATATTGATTTATAACCTAATTCTACTATGAATGTTGCCATAACTCCTTGATCTTCAATATATTGTGTGTTCTCTAATGTGCTCCAACAAACCTGTAAAACCTTTTACTGTATTATATTCAGATCAAACTATAGAAAAGAAGAATCTTTCTACTTACAAGGTGACTTAGAACACAAAGGGTTGCCATAAATTTGGTGTACTACATTAAAAGGGCCTGAACACAAATGAACCCCACATTAAAACTGTAATAATATTCAAAAATGTGCAGCGTTAATGTGCTAAAATTTTACCAGTTTCTGTGACTTTTGCAGTCACAGATTTCACATCTGTGACTATAAAAACTAGCTTAAAGTATTGAGTTTGCATTACACATGTCATTATCAGGCAGGCAGTGCATCAAATGAGAGTTCATTATAGAAAAAGAATTACATTTTCAAGTTAAGGCATAATTAAATAAGATTAAATGTTATCGGATAGACTTAGAGACTCCCACAGACACAGTACTGATGCTTCAGCACAAACTCCAGTTGAACATATTGAGTCATGTTTCGCCAAATCACTTTAGTGACATGGACACATCTCAGTTGTTGTGGCGGTCAGCAAAGATACATGCTGTTGTCATGATGTGATGGGAATACAAATGAAAGCGGCCTGCAATGAATACAGCCGATGCCTTTGTCAGTGGAGAAAGGACAGTTTCTTCTATGATGTAACAAGGTCAGTTGTTTTGTTCTTCAGTTTCGTTATTTCAGTACACTAGAAATGTATAGACATATAATATTAATATGACAATATCACATTACAACCAAATAATTCACTACAGCAAAATAAGGCTTACATCAATAAATTTTATTGATTTTATTGAACCTTCCGCTTCCTTTTCCTGATAGGCTCCTTGGTTGGTATGGCAACAAAGACCACAGATCAGTTACATATAATAGTAATTTTGCTGACTAAATGGGTGGTTTCACACAAAGGTTGATTTCTCCAATGCTTGGTCCAGATATCCAGTAGATGTGGAAATTAACTGAAATGGCTTAAATGCTGACCTCTTCTCTTCCATTTAGATATTCTTGCTGTTCCAACAGATTTGAAGGAAGTAGAAAGAGTTGAGCCAAATTGATACAGGGTAGACTTGCTTTAAACACACAGAGATCCAACGAAAAATCTGCTGTTAACAGCAATCAGAGTTATCTGCTTGATTGGCCCTAATTGGCGATAGGCTGGATGGAAGCTCGAAAGCAAGTGAAGTAGAGTCAAAGTCAGCTTTTTTCAGTGAGGTGTTTAAAAATAAGAGCGAGGGAATGACAGAGATGATATATACAGAGGTTGGACAATGAAACTGAAACACCTGGTTTTAGACCACAATAATTTATTAGTATGGTGTAGGGCCTCCTTTTGCGGCCAATACAGCGTCAATTCGTCTTGGGAATGACGTATACAAGTCCTGCACAGTGGTCAGAGGGATTTTAAGCCATTCTTCTTGCAGGATAGTGGCCAGGTCACTACGTGATACTGGTGGAGGAAAACGTTTCCTGACTCGCTCCTCCAAAACACCCCAAAGTGGCTCAATAATATTTAGATCTGGTGACTGTGCAGGCCATGGGAGATGTTCAACTTCACTTTCATGTTCATCTAACCAATCTTTCACCAGTCTTGCTGTGCGTATTGGTGCATTGTCATCCTGATACACGGCACCACCTTCAGGATACATTGTTTGAACCATTGGATGCACATGGTCTTCAAGAATGGTTCGGTAGTCCTTGGCAGTGACGCGCCCATCTAGCACAAGTATTGGGCCAAGGCAATGCCAGGATATGGCAGCCCAAACCATCACTGATACACCCCCATGCTTCACTCTGGGCATGCAACAGTCTGGGTGGTACGCTTCTTTCGGGCTTCTCCACACCGTAACTCTCCCGGATGTGGGGAAAACAATAAAGGTGGACTCATCAGAGAACAATACATGTTTCACATGTATTTAAATTTAAAATGACTGGGTAATTTTAGTGCATTTACAATAAATACTGAACATTGGCTCAAGAAGTTTCTGCTAATAAACAAATGACCAGCTGTACTCTTGAACTGATGATATGGCTTCTCTACAGTGACATAGAGGGCAAGCATCACATCCAATAAACCTGTTGGTGCAGACTTTGCCACCTGTTGGCTGATACTGTCCTGAAGATGTATGATTTAATTTGCAAATTTTCTTCAAGTGTTTCTTACCTGTTTTTCACTTCAGGTGTTTTTATGACTCACTGCTGTTCTCATCTGGTTTGTTTGCTGCCTGCCATTCTCCCACATTTTTCATAAAAGCTCTAAATAGGAATATACTTTAAATCAAATTTTAAAAATCAGTACAGAATTAGATGAATTCACTGATTCAATTTAACCTATACATGATTTTTTTTTACCAAAATGTAGAATTGCATGTGATTATATCACAGTATTAAACTGACAAATTACAGCATAACCAAAATTGTATTTTATTTTCATAATACTGAACAATTAATGTTAGTTTGAATGAAATCCTGTCCCTTGACACAAAATTCAAAACTGACAATCACTCCATTGCTTCGCTACTATTAACAAACAAGATGCAATGCCTACTGAAAAAAACAAATATACATATTTTATTAGACAGTGTAATCTACTGAGGTTGTGCACTGTTGCTGGCTTTTCAGAATATGCAAAAAAAACATTTCATTTCATCTGAGAAGGAAGCCTGAGAGAGAATCGTCTTGGTTTTAGTTCGGAAAATCTATCAATCACCTTTTCTTCATTTAATTCCTCAACCAACTCTCTTTCAACTGACAACACTGCCAAATCATTAAGTCTCTCCTGGCCCATGGTGCATCTGAGCCAATTGTGGAGTCGTCGGAGAGCGCTAAATGACCTCTCACAACTGCAGCTACTCACTGGGATGGTCAGAGCTACTTGTAAAAGTGCCCTGAGTGATGGAAACATCATGGGATCAAGGAGTCTGAACACACTCTCAATGTCTGGAATAGTTTCTGGATCCTTTCTGCTGAAAAAGTTTTTAGCAACTAAGACCTCTTCTTGAGCAAGCTGGATGTTGTAATGTGAAGCTACCGTACATACACACACACAAACACACACACACACACACACACACACACATATACACAATCAGTGCCTGACTAAATACTTTTTGGCCCCACTCCATATATATAATACACTTCACTCTCTCACCTGAACTTGGCCATTTCTTCTTGAAAAACACACGGATATCCATAGCATCCTGGCCGGAAATACACACACACACACGCACAAGTTAGATGTAAACACATATATGTGTTTAAAACTTACTATATTAATCACCTACTACTGATGAACATATTTTGCTTTAATTTGTTTTGTAGCTGGCACCGACAACTAGTTTACCTCTCTTCAGCGTAGTAACTTCTGCTGATTCACCTGAAGCGTTTGCGCGCCTACTCGCACTGGTGACGCAATCGTGTCTTCCCCGCCAGTGATGGGGACACGAGCAGTGGGCAATGCTGCTCTGGCAGTGGAATTCGTGGCTTTTGATGAAACATCCGGGGCTATTATTTTTATAATAAACTGAAATCAGATTCTGTCAAAATTGATGTCTACTGGTCAAAGCTTTACAGAAAGCTGACATCAGAAATGGGCCACAGAATTCTGCATATCTTGTCAGGCCATGTCATCAAAGAGCTTCAGCTAACTGGTATAACCAGAACAATATGGCTAAAAGGTGTGAATTCAGTTTAAAACTGCAGTACACACTCCTGTGTTGTCAAAATCAAGCCAGTTGTGGTTAGCTGATCACCTGAAGGACAACATGGGGCAATGATGCTCCCGCTAATGGTCGGTGTTTGAATTATTTATGTCACAGCATGCTTCTTTTGTTTACATGGACGTAATTGGTTTATGATTAACCTGCTGACTTCTCAGTTGATTCATTTGTTGAGCTCACAAGTAAGGTCAACAACTGCACAGTTTGGCTTAACTTGTTAAAAGTAAACTTCTCTCCTTGGATTGTGATGAAACCTTGAACCTCATGATGATGTTATCAGCTTAGACAAACTGTCTTTTACTCTTGTATATCCATCACTCAACTACAAACCAACTGTTTTGACATGAAGTCACTACTCCCTCAGATTTGTCCCCCAGAGGACCTAAGGCTTCAAGCCAGAAAGCAAGGAACTCTAAACACTGAATCACTTTGCAATGGAGCTTAACTTTCTTGGTATTTGATGTTTCATATTCTGTAAAATACAATTCTAACAAGACATTTTAAGATGAGCCCAGAAGCAACAGCAGCACAGATAATGAAACTTTCACACAATTTTTCTAATGAGCTAAACGACCCATTCCGTGTTTTTAGGCAAATGTTCTCAGCCCAAGAGCTTCTCCAATCTACTACAAAACCTATATCTTACTAATGAACCATTTATTGAATTCACTGTACAGGAGATAACATGTCAGAGGCGTGTGGGCTTCCTTTCCCTCAAACAATAAATTAACTGAGAGGCAGAGTGGCGCCCAACGTCTCCTGTTTCCAAAAAGCTAAAAAAAAAAAAAGGGTGTCGCACCACAAATAACAAGCTGAACACACCCCCAGCACCATTTAACAGTTCGTCCATTTTGACTTAAATAATAGCTTTTTGGGTCATAAAGTGATCATAGTAGGACTGACAGACGGTCATCCAAAGTCATTAGCGACGCAGAGTAACAAAGAAATGGAGGGCACGGGGCAAATATTTGTCAAACTTTATTTTGTCCTTCGAGTCTTGTGACTTCACTGTGATTTAAGATGCGCCAGAGCAAGAGCATGAGATGGACCATTTGTTCTACACTGGTCCTTGGATGTCGTGGCCATCAATCAAATCCTCCACATGTGCCACTTTTTATCAGCACAGGAACAAAGAGGGTTTGTGCACGAACATGTCAGGTGTTCTCTATTATCTAACTGACAGACCCGCTGAAAGTTCTTCGACAGAGAGGAATCTCTCTGTCAGCAGATTTACCGCTTCTGTCCAGAATGAAATATCTCAAAAACCACTCGGATGACTGGCATGAAAACTGGCATAGATGCTAACAGCTACTGACTGATGCCCACTGAAACTTTCTTGAAAGCGAAATGAGTTAAACACATGGGGCCTGAATAAAAAGAATATTTGTTTTGTTTTTGCTTTTTTGTTACACCTAAATACTAAATACAGTTTCCAAATTATGACTTAATTTATTACCGGAAAAAAAGCTATTTAAACCACTTTGGACTTGACAAAACACCGTAGACCAACACCAGCTGATAACATGACTCCCCAAAACATCTGTTTGATGTTTCACTTGAAACATCCTACGGTAGCTTTAGCAAATTGGAATATGTGCCTCTCCACTCTTTCTCTAGACTATCCAAATGAAATTAAAAATGTACTTTCATTATAAAAAAACTTTTTGAACCACTGAGCAACAGCCCAGTCTTTTTTTCTTTAGCCCAGGTAAGACTCTTCTGATGTTGCCTCTGGTTAAAGAATGTGACAGTTGTAGATCATGTCCCGTCTGTGTGTGACTGAAAAAAAGTCTCCACCGAAAGTCCGCTGAATTTCCCCCAAACCCTTTAATGGACTTTTGCTTCACAATCCTTGCAGTGCTGTAAGTGTCCAGTGTTCACCACATGTTTTGCTTCTATTCATATTAATATGTCTGGATAAATCACTTGTTAAACAGTCAGCTGCTTTAGCAATGCTTTTTTGTGGGTTACCCCTTGCTGTGGAGGTTTTTAATGACTGTTTGCTGGACAACTGAGTCCAGCAGGGTTTGCCATGATTGTGTAGGTCATAACAAGGCTATAGCATTTCGGTTTAAAAATACTATTTACTGTGTATTATTTTAACTTTTTGAGAAATGAATTTAGGTTTTTCTTTGGCTATGTGACATAATTATCAAAACTAACAGAAGTACACACTATAGCACTGTGATGGCACAAGTTTCTTCTATTCTTCTATATTCTTAAACTGGAAAATGTGAGGTACAACACAAAGTATTGGTCTTTTAATAACAATGTTTATTTTTAACTGTATAGGACCATATCTTTCCATTTACTTACTCAAAAGCAGACACAGTTACACCCAAATCATCAATTTTTTCAACATGGCGAAATACAACAACCGTTTCCAAAGAAAGAGTGTCCCAAATCCTGTCTTTATTGTTTGGAATATACAAAATTTGTTTGCAAACTGGAGGCCTTTCTTTTAATACAGGAAATGAGCCAAACCCTTTTTATATTTTTGATCTACAATGATTTGCACATCCCTTTCCTGCACAAAATCTGACTATTTGTTAAAAATATAACAATTCACAATATACGTTTTCATGATTTTAGTTTAGATTTTAGCCCACATGATAAAAAGTTTGGACACCCCTGGTCGATATAATATAATCTTTTCAATTTTTAAATTGAACTAATGTTGTCATAATAGCCTACTTTATGAAGATACTTCTTTGCTAATTATTACCCTTTGTTGTTTGGCACCTGATTCATGTTTGCCATTTATTGCTTCCCAGCTGTGCAGGACTGATGCTGGCTGCTGTTCTCAAGACAGAAAAATCTTAAAGTTTTTGACATTCCTTGCTGATTTTTTTTTCTCCTTGTAACAGTCACACCTAAAATAGATTTTTAGGAATGATGAATGCACATTGGCTGTCGTGGATGTTGTATGTTCAATCCATGCATGACAAAATGTTGACAATTGGCTGTTTTTCTTACACCACCAGTATTTTTAAACAAGTCTGCTGTAAAACCCTATAAATCACTTGGTTATTTATGGCAAGGCAAGTTTATTTTTATCTTTCTGGCTTTCAGTTTCATTCAGTTTCACTGCTCCCTAGTTTAGCTTACGTGGATTTTTATCACCTTTACTTTATGACTTCTTTCTTTGTCACTTACAGTTCAGGAATACATTTTATTTCAATATATTGATTTTGAATGGAGAGCATTTATTTAACGAAGGCTAGTATGGATTCACAACAACCAGGATCAATAAAGTAAACTATACTGCCCCAAATACTTTTCTACAAATCTTTTTCAATTAGCAACACCCATCATGTTAAAAGTTAATGTAGTAAGACACAAAGATGGGATGGATATTCATTTAGGGTTCTATATTGATCATGTACAGTGAAGACCTCATAGTAAATGTTATAACATTGTATAATAAATATTAAATATTATTAATTGTGGATAAGGATTTTGGTTACATATTTTTGTAAGAGTCAGGTAGGTTGTACACCCAGGATTACATCCGTGAGGGGGCATAAACAGCAACAACGCATCACACTTCTACACACACTATTAATGACTATGATTTGTATTCAGTGTGAGGAGAAGCTGTAGTCATTGCTAACATAAATGACAGCTATATAGCCTAACAGTAATTGGAATTCAAGGTTTCACACTCAGGTAATAGCCATATAAAAAGCAGGGGAGTTCACCAGAGTGTCCCAACAGAATCATTTAAACTATAAATCAAACATCCACTCAGGGGTTCACCTTGAAGCTCCACAGGCCTGTCTTTGCTACTTAGTCAGAAATTGTGTTAAATACGTGTTCCTGTTTTTGTATCCAATCTAAACACAGGATATACTGTAGGGGTTCAACGATGTATTGTGTAGCAGTAAAAGATACAGGGTGCAGCTTTGTGATGAATGAGGGTGGGTTTAAAAGCTACAAGCTGGTTTCATCTCAGGAAATAAATTTAATGTGATCAGTTGCTACAGTGCAGCTCCAACAAGTCTTTTCAAGTACTACTGACAGTACAGAGAGAATCTATTATGCAGTACAGTAGATTTTACTCAGGAAGATTTGCCCCAGTCATCCAGAATATGGTGCTAAAACAGTGTGTTAAAATCAAATAAATATATATAGTCCTGAACCCTCAACCCTCATATATAATTCTGATCAAAAGTAAACATACGCCCAACATCTCCATGAAGTTCTCATTCATTTTGGGCTCTTAATGATGTATTTGTACATAACCCTTTTTTCAAGTTCTACTACTAATACAAGATGCAACTCCAATGGCATAGTTCTGGCTGGATCTGGGGTTAATTTATTTTTTGGTTTTCTGTCCATCATTGGTCCAACATTTATTTAAAGTATGTAGTTGTTGGGGCCATCCCAAATAAATGCTATCAAGTTTTGTCAATTCCAAAATTAGATTTCATGTCATTTTCCAGCTGGAATGCCTAGTTGTGTCTAAGTTTCAACCATTCAGTTGTTAATCTCAGGTAAAGTTGAAGAATGCTGTATATTAGTAGTCCTCCATCCTTAATAATCTTGGTACAATGCACCAGTATCCCTGGCATCAAAAACAGACCCTCAGCATGATGCTACCCCACAATGCTTACTGTTGGCAGTCTTCTAGGTTTAAACGCCTCACCTTGACACATCCAAGCATATTTCTTGTCATTGTGTCCAAATGGCTCAGTTTTTGTCCTGTTTGAGCATGAAAGTTTCTTCCTGAAGGCATATGGCCTGTCCATGTAAACAGCTGCAAATTTCAGTTAAAGCATGTTTAGATTTTGGAGAAGGCACCTTTTTCTCTGTTGGTGCTCAGTCTATACTGGTGAAGGTAGTTTCATTGTTTATGATGGCATTAATGATTCCTAGGTTGGTCATGTACTGTATATCCTTCTCCTGGCGTTCCTGTGCTCTGGGGGGCCTTTGGATGTCTGGGGCTCAGATCTGCTGCGTATCTCTCCCAGGTCCAGGGGGGCAGGTCTGTGGCTCCTCACACTCGCTATTGCATATTTTTATGGAGAAACCTTGTATGCACAAGCACGCTCACACTCAGACCCACAGGTGTTTAGATTCAGGTGTTAACAGATACACAAATGTTCGATATTGAGCCGTATTTACCTCTAAATACATCTTGCATTCATAAGTACCATGCACTTTTTGGTAAAAAAGCTGTTAATATGAACGTTTCTGTAGGTATAGAAGCAAGCAGCACGTTGTCTTGTATTCTCTTCACCCTTCTTTCTTTCCTCCATTCCTCCATTCTTTTTGTGATTCTTATTTGTTTCCTTTTCATTTCTGTCTCCGTGTCGGTAACAATTGAAATAATCCCAAAGCAGTTTCAAATAAAGTTTCTTTTATAAATATCAAGCAGAGCTTTAAGCGTTAGCTGTAATGCTCCACTTGTGAAAGTAAATCTGTAGGGCTACTCTGCCGGACAGGACACGGACAGGACACGGTAAAAAAAAAGTAAGACACTGTAAAAAATAAATACATTTGATTTTATTTAAAGGTTTTGTCATTCAGTCAGAAATATGGCAATTGCTTTTCTGCAGGCACAGGAGCCTATATTTTTTCTCTTATGACCATAGAGAGATAATACTGATGGCATTGCACCCTGCAGAGCACCCAGAAATGCTGCATCCAAATGGAGCATGGATACCCTCAGGTTTTATCACCTATGCTGCACAGACGGGGAGCTGACAAATTATAATTTCATTCATAAATATTGTTACATGCACATAACTAAATCCAATTTTTTTCACCATTGCAGGACACCGTTTCCTGGCATATGAATTACAGGCTGTTCTTTTTAAGGTTATTTAGTTTTGGGTTCTGCTAAGAGTCTCTGAGGAATATATGTTTACCGGAGCTTTTGTATGGTCAGTATCCCATTTAATGTGAGTGATGGCGGCTGTAAGGGTGCCTCTGGCAATAGTGACTTCCACTGTGGCTGCTTGGTCTCATGTACAGCGCCAAGTGCTCAGGCTGTGTGGCACTCCAGTGATCATGAATGACTGTGGCTGAGGTAAGCTCGTTTCTGAGAAGAACGATGCTGAAAGCTGAAAGTGTGAGTACAGCTCTGGGTACAGTGATGGCAGATTGTGGAAAACATCAGCTCGGGGTTCATCTGGACCGCTTGGAATCATCCTTGCTTCGACCCAAATAATGATAGCTTGACTGACGATGTGTGTAGCATAATTCCGGAGGCTCTGCACAGGCTGTTGCTGCTGTATAGAGTGACAGACTGGGAAGAGTGATTCTGCTGTTGAAGGCAGCTTTGACTGCTGGTGCAGCAAGTTATCACTCTATTGGAAACTGCTGGTTGGGCAGGAAGGTGTTGTGATAAACACAACAAGTGTGACTGACTGCAGCTGTGGGGAGCAACACTCATCGGTGCATTGTTCACGGTACTTGTTACAAGCATGACTGGAGTGTGAGGCCAATGACCACTCCAACATCCTAGATATACACTGTTGAGCGTGTTTCTACTTCCAGATGTAGCCAATATTCAAAATTCCAAACCACTTGTTTTTGTTTTTGTGATGCACTTAGATGTAAATAGTCATTTCTATTCAGATAATAACATTGAAGGATGCAAAATCATGATTTAATACACTTTAGAATGTGAGGGTGTTACCTGTGTAAAGACTGTAATGTATGGCAAGCCTGAGGAAAAAGACCTGGTACATAAACAGAAATTTAAAATAGAAATGTGTAACATCATCTAATCACTCTTATTGAAAACAGAAAAGCAAAAAATATTCCTGCTGCTGGTAACTACAGTTTGGTTATGACTTAGGCAAAAGTATAGAATAACCACCTGCTCAATTTTGTAGTAACTTTTAAGTGCTCATTTCAGAGAAAACTACACCTTTTTCCATTCTGCTCTTTATAGCACAAGTATAAAAATTATATTATCAGGTTAGGTTGTCAGGTTATTTTCCCAGGATATCTCCTTTAGTTTTTCTACTATGACTTCTTTGTGACCAGAAATATTTACCGGCAGATAAGGTGATCTCTCCTGAGGGAAAAGGGGAGCTTCTTTCAGACAGCTCACCAGCAGTGCTCAGCAACAAATAGGGGAAAGGAGTTTAGACTGTAAGGATAGTATGGTGGAACATTTTAACGGTTTTGAAACAGTAACTATGTAAAACCTCAGTATGCCTTGATAATGGACACATGCCTATGTCTAAGCTAATTTAAAATGGTATACACAGTTCTCGAAACCATTTGATAGGAAGGAGTTTAAAAAATCTACAGTAAAGTAATGTACAATTTTGCAATTTTTTAGATTTGAGCAACTATGGAGGGTGTGAAATTTGCTCAACTGATTGCTGCTAAAAGTGACTGTCTTATGCAGGCAGGGCACTGAGTACTTCACATAACCTCACTTTAAAGTAACAATGCCTTCAAGTTTTCACCTGTGGTTGGAAAGACTAGAAGCCGCTGTAAGCTTAACATATCTTGCATGGAGGCATCTAATCTTACCTCAAAGCAAACCTAAGTGACGTCTGTTAACAACCTGTGATCCACCAGGCAGAAAAGAAAATGTTTGAACAAGTGTCTAGCTATTCAAACATCTGCAGAGCCGTGGTTACAGCTCCGCTCTTCAGAAACCTAATGAAAATATTTTTTATCTCATTCTGCTGCCAGTTATTATATTAAAGCCAAGCTTTTTGGTAAAATATTACAACAAGGAATGACAAACATTCAGGATGTAGGAAGTATAGCTTACTGCAAGATAGCAGTGGTAGATTATTGTAGGCCTATTGTAATATGATTTGTCTATGACTCTGTCTGCTCTAAATGTTCACTCCACTGCATCATGTAGCCATGATTTAATATCATCTCAAGCAGATAACAACAGAAGAATCTAACACTGACTGAGGAAACCAAGAAGTATTTAAACGGGAGCTTAATCACTTGAAGGCTAGACAGATGAGTAAATAAGCTGATGAGAGACCGCTGGGGCTAGCAGGGAGCAAAGACACTGAGGGAAGGTAACTAATTAACACAGAGGGGGCTGAACTAAATTTAAAGGATATATAAACCAAAGGAATTAATGCTAAGACTAACAAAGGAGTCTAGACCAAAATGTACAGAGAACAGCAACACAAAAAAAAGAAAGAAGCTTAACACTCTCTCTGCCCTGATGATCATTCACTCACCTCTGCATGCCGAATCGTTTGAGTCGCTTCAACAGCAGAGCAGTGCAACCTATTTTTGCATTATGTTAGCTAGTAACTATTGGACCTGGAAAGAAAATAAAATCAAGAATGGAAAATTTTGTTCTGACACGGCAGCAGGCTTTGCATTTTACACTCGTCATCAAATACACACACACCAGACAAAATGGGAATGGATCATAAGTGATACACCAACCTCAAAGACATCACAGCAGCATATATAGGGAAGAAGGAAAAACAATCGTGTTTCAAGGAATTTCCCTAATGCATTGTTTTTCCTAATTCAATGGAAAACCATGATTTCAATGTTTACTAAAACTAATCATGATTAGAAATTGTTACGTAATCAAGCAGTGCAAGTTTAGACCCACATAAAATGCATTTATATGTAAGCCAACAGTATGAAAGCTGCATATTTATCTGATTCATAAGAACAAAGAGGTTATGAGTAAATATTCTCAAGAGGAATATTGTTTTTCCAAAAACTCCACACTTTACTGTAGCCTTTTATGTGCTACTTTTGTGTGCAAAAAAAGGAACTTACAGGGGTCTGTTCATGTCCGACCATTTTACTTTCATCTTTTCTTTTTAAGTTGTTATCCAGCTGTTGGATTGCAGCCATAAAGATGCCCCCTTGAAACCCTCCATCCCACTCAGACAATGTTGCTTTTCTCTGTCTGCTTATTGTCTTCTTTTGGGACCTGCAGTAACATTATTAGAAAGAGAAATGGTTGTGCTCTTGCCAGCAAAAACTCTCTTTTTATTAGCTGGAAAGTCTAAAGCTTCCTTATAGATCAGCTAGCCTGCTTCCAGACATTGTTTGCTCAACTTTAGTTTAATATTTATTAACACATTTAATTAAAGCTGATATTTTTCTTCTTTTTGACCAGTAAACATTAGCTTCTAGCTGAATTCCTGTGAAGCTCTGATACAGTTTACTTTCATTCCTTTCCATTGATAAGACTTCAGGGCCAATAAAACCCCCAACAATAGCTTCCACAGCACTCGATTCAATAAAGCTGCCCTGCTTTTTTATCTCCTTCTTTACTCATCTATAATTGAATGCTGGCAAATCTACTTCTGGAAAAACTCAGACTATAACTCGGCACACAACACCAAACACAGCCCGCTGGGTCACTTCAGTATATGGCATATGAACAATTAACAGTAGGCTGGTTAAGTTATTCTACAACAGGAGGAAAAGAACTGTAAACTGAGAGTAAACTACCCACATAATGAGCAGCGACAGTCTCACAAGCCGGGCGACAGCAGTTCAGACACTGCATGAGATTCACACAGAGAAGTCACTCTTGCCTGCCCAGATTACAACAGAAACTGGTTCATGTTCAAATTTACCTTGTTCTATTTAGGTATTCACAAATTGAACATTGCTTAATAAAAACCTACCAATATAGAAACTCACTAAATAACCATGTTTGTTTTTTAACTGTTGCGGATTATTCAAATATCTCATATTTACAAAACCTAATGCCTGACTTTCAAAACAAAACTTTAAATATAAAGGGACGTTGGTGTTAAAGCTACAGTTTTAGATGAAGTGTGGGAGAATTTATGCTCCATTTATGGAAAGAATTTGAATGGAAGGTTAAAATTAGGTATTTCAGAATGCCATTAATAAATGTATATGTAATGTATTTGTGTTATACATTGGTAGTAGGTATAGTATAGACCAAAAGTTTGGACACACCTTCTCATTCAAAAAGTTGTCCTTATTTTCATGACTATGAATATTGTAGCTTTAACCTGAAGGCATCAAAACTATGAATTAACACATGTGGAATTATATACTGAACAAAAAAGTGTGAAACAACTGAAAATATGTCTTATATTATAGGTTCTTCAAAGTAGCCACCTTTTGCTTTGATTACTGCTACGCACACTCTTGGCATTCTGTTGATGAGCTTCAAGAGGTAGTCACCTGAAATGGTTTTCACTTTACAGGTGTGCCCTGTCAGGTTTAATAAGTGGGATTTCAAGCCTTATAAAATGGGTTGGGACCATCAGTTGTGTTGTGCAGGAGGTGGATACAGTACACAGCTGATAGTCCTACTGAATAGACTGTTAGAATGTGTATTATGGCAAGAAGAAAGCAGCTAAGTAAAGAAAAACGAGTGGCCATCATTACTTTAAGAAATGAAGGTCAGTCAGTCCGAACAATTGGGAAAACTTTGAAAGTGTCCCCAAGTGCAGTCGCAAAAACCATCAAGCGCTACAAAGAAACTGGCTCACATGAGGACCGCCCCAGGGAAGGAAGACCAAGAGTCACCTCTGCTGCGGACGATAAGTTCCTCCGAGTCACCAGTCTCAGAAATCGCAGGTTAACAGCAGCTCAGATTAGAGAACAGGTCAATGCCACACAGAGTTCTAGCAGCAGACACATCTCTAGAACAACTGTTAAGAGGAGACTGTGAATCAGGCCTTCATGGTAAAACAGCTGCTAGGAAACCACTGCTGAGGACAGGCAACAAGCAGAAGAGGCTTGTTTGGGCTAAAGAACACAAGGAATTGACATTAGACCAGTGGAAATCTGTGCTTTGGTCTGATGAGTCCAAGTTTGAGATCTGTGGTTCCAACCACCGTGTCTTTGTGCGGCGCAGAAGAGATGAACGGATGGACTCTACATGCCTGGTTCCCACCGTGAAGCATGGAGGAGGAGGTGTGATGGTGTGGAGGTGCTTTGCTGGTGACACTGTTGGGGATTTATTCAAAATTGAAGGCATACTGAACCAGCATGGCTACCACAGCATCTTGCAGCGGCATGCTATTCCATCCAGTTTGCGTTTAGTTGGACCATCATTTATTTTTCAACAGGACAATGACCGACAAACACACCTCCAGGCTGTGTAAGGGCTATTTGACCAAGAAGGAGAGCGATGGGGTGCTGCGCCAGGTGACCTGGCCTCCACAGTCACCGGACCTGAACCCAGTCGAGATGGTTTGGGGCGAGCTGGACCGCAGAGTGAAGGCAAAAGGGCCAACAAGTGCTAAGCATCTCTGGGAACTCCTTCAAGACTGTTGGAAAACCATTTCAAGTGACTACCTCTTGAAGCCCATCAACAGAATGCCAAGAGTGTGCGGAGCAGTAATCAAAGCAAAAGGTGGCTACTTTGAAGAACCTAGAATATAAGACATATTTTCAGTTGTTTCACACTTTTTTGTTCAGTATATAATTCCACATGTGTTAATTCATAGTTTTGATGCCTTCAGTGTGAAGCTACAATATTAATAGTCATGAAAATAAAGACAACTCTTTGAATGAGAAGGTGTGTCCAAACTTTTGGTCTGTACTGTATGTTAATAGAAGCTGGTCTTAAGGTGTTTATTTTTTCTTTAGTTAATTGCATCCTAAGTGAAATGATAAGATACAGTCATGGTAAAAAGAAAGTACACCCTATTTAAATTATGTGGTTGTGTGTATTTTGTACAGTTAAGCCCACATTATTATTATAATTTAAACCCCTGGCAGATTTAAGCTTTGAAATTTAAGGGGGCGTGCAGGCTTACTGACACAGACACAGTAGGGAGACATGTTTTTTTAAGTTTTCTTTTAATTACAGCAATATAAGGATTGCTTTAATCAATATAGATACAACTATATTATATATAATAAAACAGTCATTAAAAAGAACATTATAAAAAAATTACTTTTTTCAGTTATCAACAAAGTGACTAGCTTTGTTTTCTTTTTCTCCATCTCTCTATCTTTATCTGTTATATGTGTATTTGCATACTAACTTACCAAAATTTGTCTTGCACAGCCAAGGGGAGTATTTCCCCTCTGACAGCCAAGGTCAAAACCTGTCACTCGGTGACGAGTCAATTTTTCCCGCTTGTATGTGGTGGTGGGGGTCTGAGCAGAGAGGGAGTGATAAAGAGAGCAGAAAATAACATAAATGACAAGATCATTTGTTTGTGTCATAAAAATGACAAATGCATATGCCTATTTTATATAGGAATGGTAATTTTAAATGACTTTTGTTGTGATCTATGTTATTTAGAAATAACTTTGTTATAAGTAACTGTTATCATATCCTCATTTGACAATTTTCTATCACATTAAAATTTTTTCTGTTATTTTGTAGCTGTAGTCGAACTGACTGACCAGTGATGTTCAGACATTGATCAGACGTTTACTCCTGTTTGTTTTTTTATGGAAAAGGCTGGATGTTTTGTCTCTGCAGGAGCTTCTTCAGCATTACCTTCTCTGCTCCAACACGGGGTAGGCTGGGTGTCAGAAAGCTGTCACAGTGTCACAATGTGCTGACAGCACGTCACCTAAAACACTTTAAGCTTTATCATTTATTTAAAGGACTATCTGACTCAGCGAAAACGGCAGCAAAATCTTCAGGAAACTTCCATCCCACTCCTACTGAGGATCTTTGCATTGGAAGTAGTTTACTGATGTGGCAAGTTAACTCTTGCTTGCTTCCTTTCTTTTTTAATGATTGACTACTTGGACTGAATCATGTTTGGGGGATTAATTCAACTGAGTGCAGACTAAACCTATGCTCCATAACTGTTTCGCTTTTCTTTGAACATATTTATAAGGAATAATGTTTTGTGCTGTGCTCTGTGCTCCCCCACCTCAGAGACCTGAGCCTCGGCTAGTGGGAAACAGCACACAGTCAAACGGGACAATTACGGCCTCTGGCCTTCAGTGTTCTTTTGCTGTGAATGTCATTGTCACGTTTAAGAACGTTTTTTGGGGGGGTAAAACCTATATTTATTAGTGAACATCCACATATTCTACGATATTCGGTTGAACAGGAGATTCATCTACCCAGATTTTCCACATCCTAGAATTCATTGGAGAAGTAGACTGCGGTCAAATAATCTCAGTCAGAATGGTTTTTGCATAGTGTTTGGGATCTTTTGGAGAAGAAACCAAAGAAAATTAGGAATCAACTAATTGTACGGCCCTTTATTCAGGCTTCATTTGCATACGGTGCAGTCAGTATGATTAGCTCTAACTACTGAGACCACAAACTCTTCAGACAAACACCATATTCTTGAAACACCTGCTACTGTAGCCCTTTCAAATGTGGCTTTCTTTCCTCGTTTTTTATGTATAAGTGCTGCAAAATAAAAACAAGTAGTTGTCAAGAAGCTAAGGGAATAGTACAACAATGACAACAGGGAGGGCTGAAGGCTGACATCAAGACAACCGTAGAAATACTCTGCCATATGTTTACTTACATCTGGAATAAGGAGGGCAATTCTCCTTGCAAGTTACACGTACACTCTTGTAGACAACAGTTGTTTTTGTCATTTACTTTAAAATGAGAAATTAAACTATATATTTTATCAGGTGTGACTACCTTGAACAATTAATTGTGGGCATTAAAATGTAAATATTAGGCTGATATGTGTAATTTTAGACACAACCGAACTTTACGACTGAATGGTGTATGTTGCTTAACCTATAAAAACAAATGAAGAAGGTCTCAGTGGTGTTAATGCTGGTTTTTATTTATTAAATAAGAGGATTTGAAGCTCAAATTGAGTCGAATTTACATGTTTGGAAGGGACAGTATGGCTGTTCTTTCCAGCATCTATCTTCGTCTTCAAACCCGTCCTCGTTAGCAGTTGTTTTCAAGTAGGGCTCTAGCCTTAGCCGTCCTTCTCCAATAACACCCACTCAAGTCTCCTCATTTAGGTCATCAGCTGCTGATATAAACCATCAGCTATCAGCTGAATGGATTGTTTTTTGCCTGTGTTTTATCAGCTCTGTGTGATCCATGTTCAAGCTGAAACTGACAGTGAAGATCAGCGAACGGTTTAGTGAACAAAAGTATTAAAGCTAATGTTTTAATTAGGTTATGGTGATATTTATGTTATTCTTATGTTCTTTTATGTAAATATAATCAGGGCTTGACATTAACGTTTTTGTTCACCAGCCACTGTGGCTAGTGGTTTTCCAAAGTTACTCCACATTTTCACCATCCACAATTTTGTTGTTGAGAATTTGTTTCATATGATTAAAGCTGTCTATAGCATGCCAACGTCTACTTTAACTAGATTTAAAACATTTTAAAATGTAAATGACCCTTTTACACAATCATATCAAGACTACATAAAATGTTTACCACTTCTGGTCATTATCAAGTATTCAGCTCAGACAAGGTTCTGTGTAAAGCTCCTTTTATGTGAAAATGTGCAGCGATCAATGGTGCCAGGTCTTGTGAGAGAAACAAGCAACCAGCTCTATCAAAACAAGCCCAAAAGAAGCCCAACTGGCTTTACACCACTGTGTAAAACAGAAGCCGCTTGTAAGCAGCATAAATGTATACATTTATTATGGCATTATACAAAATCAACAGCAACATTATTACTAACACATTTACCATAAACATTTTGAAAAAATTACACTACGTGTGTTTCTGGTTCTTAAACAACCAAAAGCATCAACTTCTGTGTGACCATTAGATTCCTAATGGCCCAATGTGCAATCTGGAATCTGTACAAAGCAGCCTAATGGTATGTTTTAAATCCATCTAAAAGGGTTTGTATCAGAGCTTCAAAGCACACAAACCACCATCAACTACATGTGACATCACATGATTTAATGCTTTTAAACCATGAACAACAAATTTCCTGAATCAAATGCTAAACAATCCCATTGTGTTGGTTAAAACTAAATATAATTTGTCTAATTTAAGCCGTAAAATGTCATTGTGCATGTAAAAGGTTTATTTGAATGACTCTGATGACACCTACACTATCTTTGATCCTGGCGGTGCAGTATAGTCATAGAAAATAATCTCTTGGAAATAAATGTCTCTGTGCTATACCTTGAGTAATAAGGTGTAGGCTGAGACAGCAGGGAAGTGCCCAGAAGCTGTGCACATTAAAATACCTGCAATCCCCTGGCAACGTCTGATAAAATAACTGTAAATACCGCCGTCTCGGGGGGATGGGATGGTTGGATTGTACTTATGAAGGAAAAAGCTGCTGGTTTTGCACAGACATTTCTTTTAATTTAAAAAGATTACAGTCTGTTGTGTTGGGTGTGTCCAAAGAAACAGTGTCTGTATGTGAAACTGAATTCCCACTGTTAACCTGTTACTGCTAACTACTGAAATTTACTAAAAGTCATTCTGCAGCTGTTGGTAGCACTGTTGCCTTGCAGCAAGAAGGTCCTGGGTTCGATTCCCGGCCGGGGGTCTTTCTGCATGGAGTTTGCATGTTTCTCCCTGTGCATGCGTGGGTTCTCACCGGGTACTCCGCTTCCTCCCACAGTCCAAAGACATGCCTGTTAGGTTAATTGGTCTCTCTAAATTGCCCTTAGGTGTATGAATGAGTGTGTGCATGGTTGTTTGTGTGTTTCCCTGAGATGGACTGGCGACCTGTCCAGGGTATACCCCGCCTCTCGCCCATAGACTGCTGGAGATAGGCACCAGCTCCCCTGCGACCCACTATGGAATAAGCGGTAGAAAATGACTGACTGACTGACATTCTGCAGCTTTCCTGCCTGAGCTATAAAAAGCACAAAGTAAATTAAAACATTTTTCATGAGTTCTTAAGGAGAAAATCTGCTAATATGCTTTATAGGTCAATAGGAGTTCTGTCATAAGCTCCTAGAATACATATTTAAAAACGTCAACAGTTGCTCTTTTTTGTCTAGAGGACCTTCACGTATGAAGTGTATTCGGTTTAACATGTTAAGTAGTTGAGATAATGTTTCAGTTATGTTTGAACATTATATTTTGTTACTTCTGAATTAATATTTTCACAGTAACTTTGTACAGATTTTGAATGTGAAATTATGTTTTCCTGTCATTTAGAGTAGGAGAAAGCTTCCCCACATGTCTAGTTGGGATCATACCATTTCTCTCCTGATATATTTGGCTCCCATTCGCTACTTATGAAACAGAAAACTAAAGCAAGTTGTAGAAGCACAGCTCTACTCTCAGAGCAATTATAGACACTTGGAGTGTAACAATACTTTTACCTCACGTTACAAGACAATATGCGATTTTTGGTTCTGGAGAAAAAGACAAGGCTGCCAGATTTTGTGGAATAGTACCCAGATGCAGACAGGAAAAAAAGCAATTTCATTATTACCGTACTATTATTATTAAGATTTATTGAAATAACTTAAAAAGCAAGGAATGGGCACAAGGGGGAGCAGAAAGCATCTGAAGGGAACAACAAAGCAAAGGTGAATGGGAGCACTGGCATGGAGGAATACAGGTAACGGACAACAGCAGAATCTGGCAGGAAGGTAATGAAACAAACTGTTTGGGAAGAGACTCAATGACTCGAGAGCCAAGTGAGTGCAGCTTGATGAGGGGCTAAACTGAGGAGCTGAAGGAAAGTGATTAATCTACTAACTAGTGACCAATTAATGCAGAAATAAAGAAAGAAGCACCAAAAAGGACACAAAACAATCTTACTTAACCAAATCCAAAGACTAAATCTAAAATATGAATTTAAGCCAATACACAAAGAACAGAACACAAGAAAGAACTAAAACATGAAGAAATAAACTGGGTATGGAATCCCATCAGAGACAAAAATAAACAACCCAGTATAATCCAAAAACAAAACTAAAATGATCACCAGAATACACAGACCAATGGATCAAGTCCGACAACAGATATTTTACAATAATTTTAAGCAAATTTAGGATCCCTTTTCTTTTGTTTTTGTTTTACAAATAATATAATATTTCACATGTTAAAACTGGGCTTTAAACATATGTGCAATCAGTGAAAAATAATTCAGTCCTAATTCAGTTTTTTTCCCCAAATTCCAATTCTACAGAATTGGAATTTGCATTAAGCAATGCCTATAATTGTTTATGGGCATTGTGTTTTTTCACATTAGGGCCCAGTGGAGGAAGCCTTTAAAACCAGTTGATTTGGCAACCTCCGCTCTAATGATACATTACAATCTGGGTTTGAAAAAGAAGGATCCCTTGTTATTGCACAAAAAAAGATATCTCAAGTCTTTTAAATGCCACATCTGTCAGCCAGTGCCAATATGGATCGGCCAATAGAGGTTAGGGCTTCATTTAGAGCTTCCTTCAGATTGCTGGTCTTGTTGAACCATCAGCCCAGAATAGAAAATCTTTTATTTATGACCGTATGACAAAGGCAAAACAAATAATTGAGATGCTAAAACAAATAAAATGTACAACCAGGTGCAGATATCTGCTTTTTACATAACTGGTACATTTATGATCAAATGATATGTTAAGACCAGTTGCAGCAATTTAAACGTGCCTGTAGGGTACTTGTATATGTGTTTCTCTGTCTGAATTTAAAAAAGAAACTCAAGAGGGTCTGTGTTATTATTTTACATTGTTTTACACTGCTAAAGCACAATCACACGGAGATAAATAAAGGTTTTTGGAGGATTTTTTTTATTCCTGCTCAGGAACACTGTGTCACAGAATAACAAAAACAGTTGTGCGGCCTTCACATTCGTCACTTTGACAGACGCACAGTTTACCGCTCTAGAAGAAGTAAAGACAATTGCATTGCTCATGCTTAAGATTGTGACACCCTCAGGAGCTAGTGACACACACAATTTACTCAGATGCGTTACAAAATTAAATAAAGACAGCTAAAGCTTCTCTTCTCTTACAGAACCCCTTCAGGATTTCCAAATAACCTCCACTATCTTTGGACAACCCCCCCCCCATCAGGTTACCAAGGCAACAGCTTGGTGAGTGATGTTTTGCCCACAGTGTCTCTCGAAAGTACAACAAGCATCACACTTATGTCACCAAGGAGCAGTGAATTATCTTCTTTATTTGCAATGGTTACCTTTTGTATGAACAGGGTAGTAAACAAGATGTCATCTTCAAGAAGTTGAGTGGCTTTGGAAAGCTTTCATTAACAATTTGTACTTGCACCAAAAGACCCATTAGTACTCCACCCTTTCATCCACATGACTTTCAAATAAACCATGCATCCAGATTCACGAAAAGTGCATCCACTGTTCAATCTAATAACCTTTAAAGCTAAATGTTGCAGCTTATCTGGATCCATATCAAAATACAGTCAACCACTGTCTTTCCCTGAGGGACTGAAATTGCTTCTAGTCCTCTGCCAGCTTTAATCGTAAGTCATATATCTAATATTTTAATTCCATTTTCAGTGCCAGGAAATCAAGTTAGGGCACGACAGTGGCAATTCCTCACTGGACAAACAACCTTTAGATATGTGTCACTATTTTAAACATGGCATTCATCATCAACACTGTTTCAGATCTTGAATGTCTGACATATGTTCATTGTCTCCTGACCTGCAGACATTCTGTCCCTGCTGTGCAGCTGGACCTAAAATTAAGATGTAGTCTTCTTGGAAGGCTGACATTTTGAAGCTTCTGTCAGTCTTAAGCTCAGACAGTACACAAGAAATACAATGTATACAGTGTCTTATAAAAGGATGTATACTCCTACAGTTTTTGCAGAATTTGTCACATTACAGGCAGAAAACGTCAATGCATTTCACTGAGATGTTATGTTAAAGACCATTGACCAATAACAAGTAGTGCATAACTGTGAAGTGGAAGGAAAAATGGTCCCTGCATTTGTATTCAGCCCCCTTAACTCTGATACTGCTTAATACAACCTTAAGCAACCAAATGGCTTAAAAAGTCACAAAAACAGTAACTGCAAATGAACGCTGAGCTTTGTGTATTTGTATTTGTAAAACATTTTGAATATCAAGCATGATTTTTGCACCATTGTGCAATAGTGGTTGTAACAAAGTGTAAAAAAGTTCAAGAAGGATGAATACATGGCAAGCACTGTAATTACGGAAAAATATGCTAGCATTTTTTTTAGCCTCCTGTTTAATATGTGTTAAACTAGGAGAAAAAAAAAGACTCCCATAAAAATCAAGATATAATTAGATCAATCCCTTTGGAAACTACAGTGCAAACATGCAGATTTCAAAGTTACCGGAAACATCAGAAAGATTTCACTGTGGATTTATTATTTTTAGAGATTCATCATGCAATTGTGATTTCTCACAGCCTTCCCTCCAAAGAACTGCACAGCATGAGACTCTGGATGCGGTGACAATGGCTTCTAACAACACTTAACATTAGAGAGGGAGGGTTCATGAATTTGTTTAAATCCTAGTGCTCTAAATCCAGAAAAATGTTCCTCAAATTTTAATTCCTTTCATCACGTTCTGAAAAATGCAATTCCACTGTGAGAAAGGTCTAAATCTTAATACAGAATTTAAAAAAAATAACAAGAATTACTAATGATAATCTAACAGGAATACATCAAACTGTGCAGCTGGGGAACAGATGAGGATATTCCTGCTCATGTTTGTTTTTATCCCTCCTCTAATTTATTGAGAAGTGCATTTTCAAGAAATCCACCTGATCAAGATTCTTCTATTTCTGTACAAACTACAGAAAATAAATTACAGATCTGGAAGAACATCTCCAAAGGAATACCATGAACAACTACCGCACAACATGTAAACAAAGGTAACATTGCTTCTTTATGAAAATACCCCGCATGAGTTATTTAACCTGTTTTCTCCACATGAAATAGTGAAAACAACGGAACATGACCATAATGGAGAGTAAATGACGAAAGTAAAGTTCTTTGAAGCAATAAATATGCTGAAAAAACCCAAAAGGAAATATTGGCTATCTTTGCCCAATCCAGATAATGATACTCAGTTTTGCTGGATGAGCAAACCTAATGTATCTGCATTACGGTGTCTGCACTAACCCTGCATCAGTTTCTCTTTATCCTGGTTTGTTCCACCTCTCATCATCTGTTACTGTGTGGAGATAACCAGCAAATCTCCCCTTTAGAGCTCAATGTTCAATTGTTGTTCAATATATGCAGGGCATCTCATAATTACATACTGCTATCATATTAATTTAATGACTGCTGCCTGCTTTTGCCCAATGTCGGCTTTAACAGAACAGTGGATCCACATATAGAGGCTTCCAAACAACATTCTTTTCTTTTCTTTACTTTTCTTATTATAAACTTGAAACATTTGTGGGGTGAATGGTAACTATATTTTCTTGCACACAGTCAAAAGCACACACCAAAGCACAAAGAAGCAACAAAAACTGTTTCTCCCAAACAGGGAAAGGAAGATATTACTTTCATTTATTTCGTAATCACTTGAGATCCTTTAGGTTTTATTGCATCATGCCTCCCTGTGCCTGAAGGAACAATAATGCAAATGCAAACCCCTGCAACAATCTGCCACAGCTTTTGCTCCATTTCATTTGACTGCATGTGCACACAGAGTCCAAAGTACAGCAATTACAGTGGCTTGAAAAAGTATTTATTCCCCTTAAACCACAAACAACTGTATATTTTAATTAGATTTTATGTAATAGACCGAGACAAAGTCTATAGTAACATAGTTATAAACCTTTAATAAAATTGTTAATGGCTTTAAAGATATTTTACAAATAAAATCTGAAAAGTGTGCTCTGTACTTGTATTCATTTCCCCTGAGTCAACACATTGTAGAGCCTGCCCTTGTCTTTGGGGTATATCCCCACAAGGTCTGTCTATTTGCAAACATGTCTGCTCGTTTTTCTTTGCAAAGTAGCTCAAACTCAGTCAGATTTAACGGAGAGTAACAATTTCACTAAGGCCTGGACTTTGTTTGGCCCAGTCTCACATATGAGTATGATTTTTGTAATCTAAATCCTTCCATTGTAGCTCTGGCTGTATGTTTTGGGCTCTTTTCCTAGTGGATGATGCTGCCAGCACCTTGTTTTACAGTGAGGGTGGTGTTTTCTGACACACACACAGGGTTTTGCACATAGTCCAAAAAGTTTTCAATTCAATTTTAGTCTCATCTTACCATAACACTTTTGACCACATGTCTGCTGTGTCCACTAAACTGCTAAACTTCTTATGTGCTTCTTTCATCAACGTCTTTCTTCTTACCACTCTTCCATGAAGGCCAGACCTATAAGTAAAGTTAAAAACGCTATGCAAAGATAGAGCATAAAAAAAATATTAAAAATTGGAAAAAAAATTAGTTAATGATACAAATATTTAAAATCAAATGTGATGTAGGGGTTAAGCGCACGACCATATATATAGAGGCTAAATTCCTCAATGCGGCCGTCCTGGGTTCGAGTCCCGGACCCGGTGACCTTTGCCGAATGTCTCCCCCTCTCTCTGCCCCTCTTTCCTGTCTGCCTCTAGTGCCGAAAGAATATCAGAAATGTGATATAAAAAAAACAAACAAAAAATAAAATAAATTAATTGAATCAAATGTGAAATACTATTTACCTAGTATCTGAAGGAAAGGCACGTTTGGATAGGAATGTCTTCAGTTGCTTTTTAAATGAGTCAAGACAACATAAAAACAAAGGAAGCTTCTGTGTGTCAGGGAGTGGGTTTGGGTCGGACCAGCATGCTGGGAGACACTCGAGAGCCAGAAGGTAAGGTTTTGATCCATAATTTATTGGAAAGGATTGAACAGCGCAGGATACTCTGCCAGGAGTTCCAGAAGCAGTAAACAAGATATATCTATCTAAACTCCTCCTGAAGTGCCAAAAGCACAGATACATAGTCCTGGGGGTTTGTGACCAGATGTTCTGCTGTCTCCAAACAGCGGGAATTGATGTAGGCTCCAGTCATACCGGACTGTAGCCATGCAGGAGTTGGTGGTTTTACTGGAGGACGGATAGCATGTGCATTAGCCTCTGGCTATACTGGAGACGCGGGCCCCGACCCCCTCTTTCACCTGGAGTCACTGGAAGGGGAGATTGGGTCCGGAAGAGGACCGGAGCTCTGGCAGCGGCGTCGTCTCGGCCGAGAAGAAAAGCCAGCAGGAAATTCGGTGGTGGTTGAGGCCGCTGCGCACGTGGATGGCTTGGCTGAGGCCGATGTAGACGAAGAGAGCTGGGCAGCGACCGCTGTGGGCGAGGAGAGTTGAGCAGCGACCGCTGCAGGACAGCAGGCGACGCGGGGCTTACGGTGTGAGGAGGAAGACTCTGAAGCAGGTGGAGTGGGAGGCTTTCTCTGCGGAGGTGGAGAAGACTTGTAGTGAAGCGGGCCGGTACCAGGAAGGGGGATCGCCAACTTGGACCCCCGAAACGGCAACCGCTGCCTCTCCTCCTCTGCAGCCTGACGCGAGCTCCTCTCGGCTTCACGTCTGAGGTACTCCCACAGGGTGATCTCCTCTGCCTGGTCCTTTTGGTCGCCTCGTACTGTCAGTGAGTGGGTTTGGGTCGGACGAGCTTGCAGGGAGATACTCGGGAGCCAGAAGGTAAGGTTTTGATCCATAATTTATTTGAAAGGCTTGAACAGCGCAGAATACTCTGCCAGGAGTTCAGGAACCAGTAAACAAGATATACGGAACTTACAAGAGCTGAACAGGAACTAGGCTGACGGGGATACTAGGAATAACACAGGAGTGTGACAGGTGAATAGCAGATATCTAGCAGAAAGAGGTGACATGGAACAAATGAAACCGGTAAGCAAATATACAGGGAAGGTGAATGGTGAAACAATGGGAACGAGGGAGTAATTAATCAGATGAATGCTTACAGGTGTGCTGGCCAGGTGAAGGGAACTGGGGTAATGGAGGTTGCTATGGTGACTAGAGCTAGGAAACACAGAGACAGGAGGGGAAACTAATACTAAACTAAACTGGGAGGAACAGGGAAAGAAACCTAAACATAAGCTGACGTAAAAAGTAACTCTAGGAAGAACTAAATCTAAGGACGTGGAAGGGACTACGTAAATAAGCAGACTTACTAAATGACAGAGTATAACTGACTGACAGGAACTAAAACATGAGGGATAAACGAAGAGAACTGTTACTATAAAACTAATCAAGAGGGAACTATACTGTAAGGCAAGGCCGGGGAAGGAACAACTAATAATAGGGGGAACAAGCAACTGGGTAAATAAATAATAACAAAAGGGGTCTTAGGCCAAATGGGAAAGGGAACTATAGGCGAGGGGAGAAAGGACTACTAAAACTAGGGGGCAGGAGAGAGAACAAAAACCAACATCAGGATGACAGAAGGAATAAACAAACATAACTACTAAACCCAAAGAAATAGAAACACCTAACTGAAAAAGTAAACAAACACAAAACCAAAACAAAGTCCAAAATGGCAGAGGCTGACACTGTGGAAGTCACGACTAATAGGTATCTGTTGACACATTCTTCCACCAGAGCTGTGGATCTCTGCAGCTCCTCCAGAGTCACCATTGGTCTCCCGGCTGCTTTTCTGTTAAATTATCTCTTTGACTTGCCCTTGAACTCCACACTTTTTCCAATTTTTGTTTTAAAAGAGACTGAAAACCATGTGCCATTTTCCTTCCACATCCAAATTATGCACCACTTTGTGTCGGTCTATCACATAAAATCACAATAAAATACACTGATGTTTCTGGTTGTGACCTCACAATATGTGCTAAATGTTTAAGAGGTTTGAATATTTTTGTAAGGCACTGTTTCTTTTCATTGTGAAAGCACTGCATCCTTGAAGCTTAAAAAAACAGCTCAATCTGAAAGTTTGCATACATTAGACAACAGAACTGAAGAGGCTTTTGTTCCCCAACAAAACAATTTGCAGTAAAAGAAAATGTGGCGGTGCTGGGGGGGCATGCTCCATGTGTCCCAACAGATGAAGAAACTGGCTAAGTCATTTACTTGTGGTCACACTAACGAGTCGAGGAATTCATGGTATTATGAGCCTTGTATCATGCAGACTGAGAGCTGGCTGTGAGGAGCAACACGTTGTAGTGTGTTCTGTCATATTAAAAGGTGTGGTAACAACAATGGACAATGCAGTAGGGAAACCCCCTAAACCGTTTGCATATCATGCAAGCTAAGAACACAGGAAAAGCGGGGGAATTCTCTTATAACCTGGAACTGGATGATGTCCAGAAATAAAAATGAGTGCATGACCTCTGACTCTGGCTGGTTGAAAATCAGGAAAAGATTAAGCTAATACTCAAGAAATAACAAAGCTCTTCCTGATGTACAGGCTATGATTCAACCTCTGCATGCTTCAGACCAAAATTAAGTCATGATTAAAAGCCACCGTAACGTCATCCACAGCTTTAAGGACTTAATGACCCATTTGAAACTCCTGCATTTAGCAATCTTGGACTTTTTACAGACTAAAGTTATGTTCAGGAGGCAGAACTATCTTAGAATCTGCACGCTCATTTAGAAAGTACCAACGACACTTATAAGCAAAGGATACAGAGTGTCCCTGCCCATAATGACATTGCACAAGTAAAAATACAACTTAGACATTCAGAATATACAGGGGTTGGACAATGAAACTGAAATGCCTGGTTTTAGACCACAATAATTTATTAGTATGGTGTAGGGCCTCCTTTTGCGGCCAATACAGCATCAATTCATCTTGGGAATGACATATACAAGTCCTGCAAAGTGGTCAGAGGGATTTTAAGCCATTCTTCTTGCAGGATAGTGGCCAGGTCACTACGTGATACTGATGGAGGAAAACGTTTCCTGACTCGCTCCTACAAAACACCCTAAAGTGGCTCAATAATATTTAGATCTGGTGACTGTGCAGGCCATGGGAGATGTTCAACTTCACTTTCATGTTCATCAAACCAATCTTTCACCAGTCTTGCTGTGTGTATTGGTGCATTGTCATCCTGATACACGGCACCGCCTTCAGGATACAATGTTCGAACCATTGGATGCACATGGTCCTCAAGAATGGTTCTGTAGTCCTTGGCAGTGACGCACCCATCTAGCACAAGTATTGGGCCAAGGGAATGCCATGATATGGCAGCCCAAACCATCACTGATCCACCCCCATGCTTCAATCTGGGCATGCAACAGTCTGGGTGATACGCTTCTTCGGGGCTTCTCCACACAGTAACTCTCCCGGATGTGGGGAAAACAGTAAAGGTGGACATTGTCCACAGCCCAAGATTTGTGCTCCTTGCACCATTGAAACCGACGTTTGGCATTGGCATGAGTGACCAAAGGTTTGGCTGTAGCAGCCTGGCCGTGTATATTGACCCTGTGGAGCTCCCGACGGACAGTTCTGGTGGAAACAGGAGAGTTGAGGTGCACATTTAATTCTGCCGTGATTTGGGCAGCCGTGGTTTTATGTTTTTTGGATACAATCCGGGTTAGCACCCGAACATCCCTTTCAGACAGCTTCCTCTTGCGTCCACAGTTAATCCTGTTGGATGTGGTTCGTCCTTCTTGGTGGTATGCTGACACTACCCTGGATACCGTGGCTCTTGATACATCACAAAGACTTGCTGTCCTGGTCACAGATGCGCCAGCAAGACGTGCACCAACAATTTATCCTCTTTTGAACTCTTGTATGTCACCCATAATGTTGTGTGCATTTCAATATTTTGAGCAAAACTGTGCTCTTACCCTGCTAATTGAACCTTCACACTCTGCTCTTACTGGTGCAATATGCAATCAATGAAGACTGGCTACCAGGCTGGTCCAATTTAGCCATGAAACCTCCCACACTAAAATGACAGGTGTTTCAGTTTCAGTGTCCAACCCCTGTATATAGGTATGCACACATTTGTGGACATCCCTGGTTAAGGTAGTAGTAGTAAGGCTTGCAGTACCATCTTACTCTTAAAAAAATCAACCTAATTCGAGTACATTTATTTTCAGCATGGGAAAAAAAACTTCAAGAAACAATTGTTTTAACAAAACCAGTGCCGCTATTATTGGTACCTTAAAGTTAATATTTTGTACAACCCTTTTCAGTTAACAGGGCAGCTCTTAGTATTTTGTAACTTTCCAAAAGGTTGGGACATAAACAGAAATGGATCTTTGACAATTTCTTTTTGATGGTCCAGAGTACTGCGTTCTGTGTTATGCTCCTTTCTCTGTAGTTCACCCCACAGGCTTTCTAATGGAGCTAAGTTTAGAGCTCCTGATAGTTGATTTTGTGTCTTTTAAATAATTTCTGTCCTGTTTTGGACACACAGTATGTTTGGATCAATAATACCCATTTTAGCACACTAATGTTCACCAAATTTGCATTTCAAATCCCCTGACGGTTTAAAAAGTTTGTTATGTTATGAACAAAGTTCCCATGGTCTTTAGAATAGAAACAGGCCCACAGCACCACAGATCCTCCAACACACTTTACAGCAGGCATGAAGTGCTTTTCCACAGATCCATACATTGTTTCATGTCAAACCCACCTGGAGTTTTTGTTGCCAAAAGGCTCAATCTTCTCTCATCTGACCAAAGCACACTTCAAATGTTTTCATCTTGTGATAGTAGAATAAAAAGTATTTCTTCTGACATCACTCTCAAACAGCATAGTGTCTAATGGTTGGTATGAAGACCAGGTGATCTAAAGATCCTGCTCTTTGCTGGAGGTCTTTTAACAGTGAGCTATGAAGCATGTTTTTACCTCCCTTACCATGTGATTGCAAGATAAATATGGGTTCTCAACTAGCCTTTGTGGCCAGTGGCTAAAAGAAATGGGCCTCTGCCCTGTATAACATCATATTTACACCCCAGGGAAACAGAAAATCATGAATTACCAATAGGAAGGTCCTAGAAATTCTGATCAACTTCAAATAAGTAAATCTGAATAAAATATTCTTCAGTTACATTTATTTTAACGGACCTGTAAAAAGAAACACAAGGGATTTTGTTGTTAAGAATAAGTCTTTAATGTTGTTTCCCACTGAATAAATGCACTGAATAACGTTTACTAAAATTTCAGAATAAAAGATTAATTTATTTCTGCTTTTTATATGTCTTCTCCAGGCATGCTAATAGATATCGAGAACGTAATAACCTATCATCCCAAACTGTTTCATTATTTAAACCATAAAGCTAGACATTTTAGCATGTGGTCTTCAACCAGTCTCAATTGGCAGAGCAAGACTGCTTCCTTGTATTCTTATTTTCGAGCAACAAGAAAACAAGCAATGTAGAGTATATGATATGAGTGCATGGTCTTTGTTTGCATAGTCTTTGTTGACCCATTTTATATAATTTTCATGGCGGCGGGGGGTGAGGGGGGGGGGGGGGGGCGGTACTTCTACAATCAACTGGATGTTAAAGGCAAACCTTAATGTTACAAATACATTATTCTAGTAGGTCATGGTGACAATACACAACATGCATGAGCAGCAACAGAGGAAAGGCTTGAGGGTCTCAGAGGGGCAAAAGAAGGGAGCAGAAATGTCTCGTCATTATATGTTTAAATATCATATATATATGAAACCCACAAACACTTTGAATAAACATTCAAATGATCTTTGAGTCATCTTTAATTATTTCGCGTAGGTTAAACTTATGAGAAAAGAGCCGTAAGAAGTCGGTTATTGATTTAAAGAGCAGTGCTATTGTAAGAGGAAACGCAGACAGCTCCAGACCCCTCGCTTTAAGGAGGGGGTTTATTCCAAGGTTAAGTTAGCCTCCGCTCAACAGTCTACTCTCGTGTTGCGGCATCTCCTCTCTGATGAGCACGCGGGGTCAAAGCACGAGACCGGAGTTAGGATGAACGCGCTCATTTTTTTCTGTCAACATTTAAAAGAAAAAAGAAGGACGTCACGAGACCCTTGTCGGTTAATTGCCTATTAACAGGAAGTAACAGTTACCTGCACGAGCCATAGTGGCGCATCCTGCTGCAATTCTAATACAAGCTACAGAAAACCCATTTATTCAGCACAGAAAACACAATGAAAGGAATACATGTATTTTTCCTAACAACAATACTTAATTTCCCGAGCGCAAATGAGCATAGCAGGATACGCATGCAGCGCCGCATGCTCAACCCAGCATCATCTCCACTTCAGCCGGAGACCTGTTAAGCCATCAATTATACTGCGGTAGCTCCACAGCCAGCAGTTGTTGCATGTTGAATGAAACATTGCTGCTGAGGACGTCTAAAAGCGTCTCCTGCTGTTATTCGGACCTAAACGTTAAGGAAACCCTACAAACCATGAGACGTTCAGCGGCACAGGTACAGAAGAGCATTAAAAAAAAATCAGAATCTCACCCGCAGCACTGAGGATTGCGTCCCTGCCGTTTCTTCTCGCTCCTGGGAGTTAATGAGGTTCTGACGTTTAGTCCGTCTGATTTCACCCTCAACTGCTGTCATCCACTGGGTATGGATCTTTTTTTTTCCAGCGGTGAAAGAAGGTATAATTTGGCGTGCTTTCGCAAAGCTCTGCCCTCTTCAAACTAACCTTCCCGCCCCCTCCTTCTTCCCTGCTCAGATTGGTGCTGGACAGGAGGGGCAAACCCTGGACCCGGGGGCTGATTTACAGGCGTTGATTTGTCACAGCGATCAGAGCCCACATGGACCTGTAGTGGACGTCTGCGAGAGGGTCTAAGCGAGCAGCTTGTCACTGATGCTCCCGACAACTAGAGGACCCTTAACCCCCCTCCTCCTTGTGCGCCTGTGCACAGCAGCCTCTCAGAAGTGAAACGGTGGTGAGTGGGCCCACTTATTCCGTGGGCTGTCGAAAGTTGAGCTCTGACGCAGGTGTCCAAAGGTTCAGCCTGGACTGACAGAGATGCCCAGCCTTAGAGCTGCTGCTGACAGTGATAAAGTAATATCATCTGAGGCAGTGCAGCAGCAGGAAATGGGAGCTGATTATCCCCCACTCCGTGACCTTGGGGTGCTGGTGTCTCATCAGAGAGCCTCGCAAAAAGTCGGGACAGGGGAGAGAGGAAATATGAGACAATTCACTTTTGTCTCCCTGTGCCCAAGGTACCCTTATGAGGGAGTAGGTAACAGCACCTCTAACCTGCAGCTCACACAGCAGCAAATGGCAAGAAGCTGTTTGCTCTGTTTCAACTCCCAGGTGTGTTTCTGCGAGCAACAGACCCTGAACTGATTTTGTTCTACGCTATGAACACAGATATGTCACAACTGTCAAGACAAGCAACAACTGATCCACATGACCTCTCAGTCAGATTTCAGCTGGCATTAAAATGGCTTTGGCTACAGAAAGATGTTTTTGGAATCTGCTGCAAGAGTTTAGGTAATAATGTGTGACTGGTTTAGGGCTCCACAAAAGTAGACCTATTGTTAAATGTAAGTACAACTGCAATGTCTCTTAGGAAATATTCTTATTCTCTTGTTTTAATGTATTTCAAAACAGAAAACACAAAAAACACTCTATTTGAATCTTCAAAATGGGGGTTATTATTTCAGCTCCAAAGTCAACATTTTTTCTTTAGATTAGGAATTCAATATCTGTGTAATGGATAATGCCTGATAATGTCTTACATTTAAATATGAACAAAGACAGATGCAGATATGTCGAATGTGGCCTGGTTGTGGCTAACTGGATCACAAGTATGTTTAAAAGCAGGTTCAACGTAGGATGAAGGTCATTACTCAGCTTGTTGTATTATTTTGGGCTTTAATTAATTTTTTGTCATTTATTTCTTGTTTTTCATCTGTGGAGTGATTATGAGACATAAAACAACATTCATTTAAAAAAAACAAAAAAACAGAAACAAGAATTTGATCCACAAGTTTGAATTGGTTGTGGATTTTCTGTATTCTACAAAGAGTCAGAGATGTATATACAAGCGCAAATATATACAACCAGCTGGATTAATATTTGGTTGAATGTCTCGGAACGAGTTGCACCTAAAACACACACTTTTGTAGCCATCAACAAGATACTGGTAGTTTCTGTCTGGATGTTTGACAACTCTATTTGAAAGAGTCGGTATAATTCCTCTAAATGATAAACTGAAAGCTGCTATGGCGTACACACACCAGTGGTACTTTCCACAGTGATGCTACATTAACAAGGAGTGAAAGAGTGCTGACAGAGAAGGAAGCGCTGCTCAAAAATCTACACCTCCAAGCATGAGTGAAATTTTATGGTCCGATGAGACAAACCATTTGACCGAAATAACAAGAAAACATTTGGAGAATTTAAGGTGATTAAAAAAACAAAAAAACAAGAACTTTGTACCCTCATACATGGTGGTGGGAGCGTCATGCTGAAGGTTTTCTTCGCTTCCAGTACTGACGCATTGCACACAGTAGGTGTAAAAATTAATTTGTTGAATTTACCTAAAGGTGAGGTCTGTGACTGAAAAGCAACTATTAAAATGACCTCCACCATTTCTGATAAAAGAGAGTGGTCAAAAATCCTGCCAGAATTATGTCAGGATCTTGTTACTCGATACATTGCTTGTGGAATCTCTACAACCCACTAAGAGATAATTATCCTAGTATCAGTGGGGGTATACATATATATTTGTTGTTTTTTTATGTATAATTTTAGGCTCTCTGAGGAGAATTTGAGAAAACCTACAATAAATGTGAACCTTTGCACTAATCCATCCTTTAAAGTATAAAAGCAATATGGCTTTAATGCACATCATGACTTCTGACCTGAACTGTAAATGCATGTTTAATATGTTTTTTGAAGATGACTATAACTTTGGGTATTACAAGACAGAACACATCTCAACTATAACGTCTTGATTATTGCATATCTGCATGGACCAATGGCTAAAATGAGAAAAAGATTTAAAATAAACAGGAAATAGATGATATTCATACATTTCTGCCACAATCGGTATTGCTTTTTCTATAAGGGATTCCTCCTGGTGAGTGTCACTGCTGGGTTTCCTGCTATTTGTTCCTGATTAAGTTTTCTTGATAGGTTGTTGTTTTGTTACCAGTGAGGGTCTAAGGTTAGTGTGAAAGAAAGCGGCGTACCATTTTTATTTATTATTTTCATTTATTGTTCCATTGTGAAACCCTTTGAGACTGTAATTGTAATTAGAGACTGTAACAAACTTGATTTGACGTGATCTCCTGTGGACGAGAAGAGAGAGAGACATGCTGACTTTTTGTGCCAAGGAGCCTGAGAGTTGGGAGGAAAAACATTTTGAGTGTTAGATTATGGTCCTTGGAGCTTTACTGTTTGGTGAAGATTATCCTTGCACTGATAAGGTGAAGATTCCTTGCACACGTCTTTATCATCAAAGCCTCTTGTTGTGTAAGATTCTTTTCTTGATCCTTTTTTGTTCTATGTGCCAGCTAACAGCATGTAAGAGGTATTCTTTGCAAAGGTGACCTGCAAAACATGTGACATTTAAAATCCATCTATGTCCCTCTTCGAGGAGATGAAATAAATCCAGCCCAATGCTGCACAGCTAGCGACCCTTCAGTAATTCCCTGGGTCAGTATAATCATGTCCCCCAGCTAATAATTATAAACTCTGGCAACATGACTCTCAGGTGTGTTTGTCTCAGCTTTTTTATGAATTGGTTTTAGGCTGACGACAGGTGGTTGGAAATAGGTGCACTGTTATAGAAGAAACGTAACCATTTATTTCTCTGTGTCAGACAATCAAACCAAACCTTTTCTGTTTTTGGTAAGTTAGTATTACCAAAATCACTTCTTTTTGCTGAATACCAAAATAATGTGCGATATAGTTTTTAGAGATTCTTTTTCTTTAGGTTCCTTACATTCAGGAGTTGTAAGGAAAATTGCCTTTTGAACATTTTGGGTATCATTCCACATGGTTTTTAAGATAGTTTGCTAGAATTTGGGGACACTGTGCAGTGTGAAGAATGCAATATGTGTCTGCAGGAGTTCCACAGGAATGTGACGGTATAAACCTTTTTTCTTGCGAAATTAGTGAGTACGTTTTGACACCATTATTGGTATTTGTGCCCAAACCATTTTTGTAACCTCTCAGAACCATATCAAACCCTGACACCTCTAAGTTAGACAGCAGTAAGCCAAGGCTGTCATCTGAGCCCGAGGCTGCTCCTATACCTGATGCTGATGACCGTCTACCAGAGCGCATGGAGGCAATGTTGGAGGGCATTCGGTAGAATTTTGTGAATAAATTTGATGAAATTGTGTCTGAAGCAGTGAAAAGGGAAAGCCAAGGTTACACCGTATAATCAAAGTATTATGGAACATGAGAGTTCAGCTAATGACCACAGCAATAAGCTGACTAGTCTGGAGGCTACAGTTTCTTTGCTGACTGATCTGGCTGACTCCTGGTAAAAAAAATGAAAAGTCTTAGAGGGACGTCCTAGTAATAATGTACGTGTGATTGGTGTCCTCAAGGGGTCCTGAGGGTACCCGTCGGACGGATCTCATGGCTATATCGCTACAGAATTAACTTAGCCTGGATGACAAACCCATACTGGACTGGGCTTTATGCCTGTCCCTAGCCTGGGCTCTGTGGAGCTCGGTGGTGCTGCAGCCATTAGCCCTGGGGTATATGTGGCGGTGCCTCCCTCCCTTGGTGACTCTCAGCGAATGCGGGTGCCTACTGGGGTCAACCGAGGAGCTGGCTCCCTAAGAGAGCATTTTGTCCCCCAATCCTTCCCTCCCCATCCCCAAACCCCTCCCTTTGCCCGCTCCATCACACTACCACTCATGTAGGACCTTCAGGTGCGGTCATGTGTGTCATTGGGGTGCGAGATGGGTTTTTCCTCTCCGGGATCCCATGGTGGCCTTGGCCCCAATATTATTTTACAACTTAGACACTCTAACTTATAACATTTTCATGACACACACATGATGGCCTTCGGTGTGGGCACATTTAATGGCATGCAGAGGGGGATCTATTTCATAGGGTTCTAGGTGGGGGGTTGTCAGTGGGGTGCTGGCTGCTGTCCGGCAGGGGGCGGGGGTGACTGCACAGCAACACACGTCAACACCACATTTGAGCGGACTTGGGGTCTTTCCACAATCCTGACCTAAAACAGGAAACCTTAACTGATTTCATTCCAGTGGTACGGAAAAAAAAAAAGTTTTAATCCCTGTTTTGAGATTTTTCAAGAGGAACAGCCATCTGAAGGTGACAGTGGTCAACCTGCTCCCTTTGGCTGTGAATAAGAAACTCTTATCACTTGATTACAGGTACCTCTAGTGCTGCTCTGAGCGAAAGACACACATCTAGGAGTGCAGTTGACCGAAAGGTTGCACTCTGTGTCTCCGAGGTGTGAACACACGCATCTGAATGTCACGTTCTTGAGCACTCTCCTACAATCTTTGTTTTCTCCTGTTTTCTTCTTTTCCCTGCCCCTGATTAGTGTGACCTTTCCTTCTCTTTGTATTCCAAAAAATTAGCCTCTTGGTTGCATTTTATCCAACAATTGAAGGCGAAACAATGCTGGTTCGCCTTGTGCTCGAAGCCAAGGCCATAAGCCTTGTCAGGATTGATAAACAATTCAAAATGATGTCGTGATTCAGAGTTGTTTGTGTTTTTGCAACGATGCAGCAGGGTGGTATGTTTTCTAGCTCTCTGCAGCTGTTCAGGAGAGCAGGCCGCCATCTATAACTAGATGTGATGAGTGAAATGGGACCATTTACTGCCGTGCGCAGAGCTGAGATGTCAGCTCCTTAGTGAAGCAATTGGCCCTCCTGTCTTCAAGTGGCTCCGGCCCACCACTCATTTTATGCTGTCTCCCATCTTCCTTATGTTGTTCTAGCTTCTTCTCGCGCTTTTAAGGAAAGGGTCCCTTAAAATGGCGATGATTTCGAGTAGATATCAGTGTTTGTACAGAGCTCTGCTCTTTGCAGCAGACGTGGTTTGATCCTGAGCTGATTGAAGGCAGACAGAGAGCACCATAAGCAGCAAAATCTATATGCTGCCTTATACAACTACATAAACATTTTCCCATAATGCTTCTAACTGAAATGTGATTGTTAGTCAGAGAGACAAACATGAGATCAAAATGCTGCATAATGCTTCAGAAGAAGTTACGCTTCACAGAGGAAGTACTGAGGTCATCACATTAAAATCAAGGAAAACAAATCACTGTCAAGACTACAATTAATTGAAAAGCTTTGTGGCTTGTTAACAAGCCGTTATGCCATCCATCAAACTTTTGTTGTCTTGTCTCCTGGATCCTTTGTAGATACAATGACAAATGGGTTATTTGTCATCGCACTGTGCAAAACTTAATAAGAATTCTGCACAAACAACAGTCCTGAGAACCAGAAATCTTTGTGTTGTATTCTACTCCCAGTGCAAGCTAATCCTGGTAAAGAAGTTTGTGATATAAATTTAAACAGAAAATGTTAGAATAATTTAACCTTTAGGTCCAGCACATTTATAAGGGGGCAGGGTGTTGCTTGTACATATTTTGTACTTCCCCTTTTTGCTGATAGGAAATGGGCACTGTGACACTGGGAATCTACAACTACATTGGTTCAATGCAAGGTTTAGGAGGGAGTACAGGAAAAACCTACATGATTTGAAGGTGTTTTTGGGTCTTACCTCTGATCACAATTGTTTATATTTTCCAAGTGATGCTTTAGTTCATTCCTTTAGATTTACTTTCTTACTTATTCTGTTTATGTTCCATTTTAGTTACTTCTGTAAAATTTGTCCTTTGTTTTTTGGTGTCTTTGTATCTCTGTTTAGTTCCAATCATGTTTTGTTTTAACTCTCAGCCACTGCCACCACAATCAGCTTTATCCAGTTCACCTGTGTCATGCCCTAGTTTTACTCTTCCTTCCTGTTTACTCCTTGCTGGAGAATACTGTTTGTCATGCCAAGCCTGTCTACAACTGTTCACTTTGCTACGCCCATTCTTTATGGTTTGTTTTTTACCATGCCAAGCCAGTCCATGTCTATGCCTGCATCTGCTACCACCTACCTGTTGTTATTTTTCCGTTTTGTTATTAATTAAACATTTTTACCTAATGCCTGCCTGTCTGCATTTGGTGCTACTTTGAAAGTCACCACATTTGACACCAACAGATTTTAAATTGCTAAAGCTAAGACAAAATCTCTCTGTGGTAATCATTTTGATGACAGATATATTTAAGGGTCTTTTACACAAAGCCAAGTTATTTATGTTAGACAGGTGCTTTATGCATCTGGTGCCCATTTCCTCTAGGACAGCTCTAAATCTTCGCATGTTACATTTCACAAGGTTGGAGCATACGGAAAGAGGGATCTTCAAGGATCTCTTTGCATAATCTCTCTCTAGATCAAGGGTGCCCAACTTCCAACTCTAGTCCTCAAAAGCTACATCATGCTCCAAAATACCTAAAACAGAAGGCTGAACATGTCAACATGTCATTCGGCTCTGCAGAGGCCTGGTAACCAGCCTTTCATTGGATTCAGGTGTGTTGGAGAAGACATGCACCTAAAAGTTGCAGCATAGTAGCTCTCGAGGACTAAACTCAGGCACCCCTGCTCTAGATTATTCAGACACCTGGGTCCTCACTTTTGTGCTCCTTATTTAGTTTACCCCTCAGATTTTCAATAAGCATTAGGAATGAGGATTGAGACGGCCATGGAATCTGGGGAACCCTTTATGTGTTGATTTTAACATATTTTTTGATCACTTTCTGTTGAAAGACCAGGTGACAACCCATTTTCAGTTTTCTGTTAGAGGGCTTCAGATTTTTATTTAAAATAAAGTATTTTTAAATTGTTTGTGATGCCATTCAGTGTAACAAGGTTCCTAGGATTTTAGAATATAAATGTTCAGTACTACCAGCTCTGAAAGAAAGGCTTGCAGACCTTCAGATGTTCAGAACTAACGTAAACAGCTCAGCTGATTCACAAATAAATAATGAGTTTAGGATCTAAACTCATCAGTAACTAAAACTATATCCTCTTTAGGATTTTACCATTCCTTCTCCACTCGGTTACAACTCATTCATGCTTGCAACTGTGTGACTCCTGCATAGGCACATCAGAAAATATGTAGTTACTATGACCTAAGATTCATGTGACATTCTGTCCATGCATCACCTTATAAAGCTATCCTACCAGCTTTTAGTGATCCCTGTTGTGAGTGTGGGGGGTTGCTGTGTCCTGAGCACTTCTCAGTCCAAAATTGTGGATAATCAACAACTGACAAAGGTGGCAATTCCTCTATAGTAAGAGTTGCATTGAACTTTGTAATTGCTTCACCTTTACTAGTTTATGAGGGAGCTCTGACACCCTTTGCTCAATGGTCCTCTGGTTGATAGTGCCAGGGTATGATCAACCTTTTTTTGTTCCACAAGGGGTGGAATCATTCAATATATTTTCTGATGTTTGTTGTGTTTCAAATTATTCCAGCTGCTTTTTTGTGGGGCTCTTGGCCAAGTCCTTTTATCTTTTGACACAGAGGGTGCAGGATGCAGTTCTTGCTCAGCCAACCACTCGTAAAAACTGTTTCGCCTTTTATGTTCTGCTATCAGTTGAAATTAAGATAATCAAGGTATAACGTTTGTTTGTTGATTCAGAATCACCCTTGTAAGCATGAAATTTGCTCTAAGATTGTAGGCCACACCCAGTCAAAAAACCTTGTGAATCTTGCTACCATAGCAATATGGAGAGATCAGCTAATAACAGCTTTCTAACCTTGACCACACACTGAATCATTAATACAGACAGTTACCATCAGGTAGAAGATACAGGGTTCAATGTCTAAAAAGGTTAAACTGAAAACTGCTTTTGTACATCAGTCAGTCATGAAACTAAACTTAAAACAACGTGTACTCAATTCTGTCTGTGTCTCTGTATATATGTCTGTAAACAATAGTGCTGCGATTCAAGACCTAATTTCATATTCTTTCTAGCAATAAAGGAATATTGTATCCCATTCTAATTTGATGCATTGGAAAATAGATTTTAGAACCCCTGCCCAGGTGACAGTAGGTATCAGTGGTATGTAGATAGTGTCTAATGGTTGTTCTGCAGACTTGATGACTCCAAAATCCTAGTCATTGCTGTAGTTCTTTGACTGTGAGCTTATGTGATTTTGTTCATACCATCCATTTTATTGCGCACTCTGGCAGGATAAACATGGGTCCTCACTGAACATCATGGATTGTTAATTAGAAGTTCCCAGAAACTCTGATCAACTTTAAAAATGTTAGTGTAAATTTAAAAAAAATGGGACTCAGTAACAATTATTTTTAATGGACAATTGGGAGTACCAATTTAGTTTTTCTCACTGAATCAATGTATTTAAATTAAAGTTTGGATTTTTCTAAATTCTTTCCACTGTTTTTAAAAGATACTTATTTTTTTATACATCTTAACCAGGAGTGCCAGAAAATGTGCCAACACTGTAAGTCTATCGTCAGCTCCAGCCTCCTTCATGATCCATCCCCCAAACAACATCATATAGGTTCAGTTGCTGTTTAAGTCTGTATGTGTTCATATAATCAACATTTCTTAAGCTGCATTTTGCCAGTCATTTGTGCAGGAGCCATATTTAAATGTATAATGAGACCATGGCAATCGTGCGGTTTCATGCAGCGAAAATGGAATTCCCTTAAAGACTCAGCAGCAATCTGAATTCAGACCATTAAGCTCAAAATAGTCCCAGATGGGACTCTGGCATTTTCCACACAAGATGTGAAGCAGCTCTGTGGACAAGAGGTGCTCACGGCCGTAACATGCTGCTCTACAACAGAGCTTCTTAGTCTTGGTTCTTGGCACTTGGCAAACCGCTGACTTTCCATTCCAACACCTTGGCATTGCAGCATTGTGTTTGCTCTGTATTCCAGTCTTCATTCAGTCCTTTAGTGAATGACTGGATTGAGAGCTAACATCATATTTCCATGGATGCCCTGAACAGTTATTCCCATATGTATACTTATAGAATGGGCCTCATGAGAGTGTGTTAGCTGTGCTTGCCCCAGTGGTGTTTTGCTGCCTATTTGACCGTGGAGAAGAGAACAGAAGTTTATATTCGTTCTCAAACATGAGCCTCTTGAGAGTACACAGTTGAGCTACTAGATCAGACTGGCTACAGCTCCCAGTAGGGTTTCTGAGCTGTTTACTCCGGGTTTTAGTCTTTTTAACCTTAAGCCATTTATACCTTTCATGGATATCTTTCCCTATATGTGCATTTAAAATATGTACATTTCAATATTTAAGGGAGGTACGTTGCAGCAGTAAAGAAGACTGTTCTTGTGTGTGCATGAGGATGTGTTTCCTTTTTTGTGCCAAACAGTATAAGGTTCAAAGTCCTGTCTTTCAGTAGGAGGTTTGGTTTCTATATCCAACATGCTGTGCTGAGTGATTCAGAGACCAAGACCCTCCAGCAACTCAGAAAAACGACTTGCAGCAACTCTAGGTTTGCATAATATATCTTAAGATGAAGACACAGTCATTTTCCCAAAGTTTTCATAGCCCAAATGTCACATTTTGTCGTGTTACAACCACAAACTTCAATGTATTTTTTTTTTACTTTCATGTGATGGCCCAACGCAAAGTACTCCTTAATAGTAAAGTAGAAAAAAATAATGTGTGATTAAAAAACAAAAATTTGAGCCCTGACTAAATGAAACCATTCATGGACATGCAGACACGTAGAGAGAAAATGGAAAACTGACAAACCTCATGAGAGATTATTTGCATATGTATATCAAAATGCTATGAGGGATGCTAAATCAAGCCTTCTCACAATTATTTTCTAGCAGGCCCCAAGTTCTATTTAATATCTTAAATTCAATTTTAAATCCTTCCAACTCATTTGTTTGTAAAGCTTTGTTTTTTCTTAGAGAAAATATCTTATTTGAGGTGTTATTAGGACTATTTGTGGTACTGATTGTTCTATGCCTTGTTTGGATAATCTTGCTTCTCCATTGTCCCCTGATGCTTTTAACTAGTTTGAGCCCGTGTTTTCATCAGTTTTAACTGAGGTTGTGCGACATCTGCAGCCTATTCTTAAAGCAGTGTTCTTTTCATTTTGGAAGGCTTTGGAGCTTTTTGGTCATATAGTCTACTCATCCCTAATTTTACATCATCTCCCAGCTGGATTTAAACATGCTGTGGTGCAGTCACTCATCAAGAAATAATCATTTAGACCCCTCCAATCTGTCTAACTTCAGGCTTTTTTTTTTTAAACTGCCTTTTCTCTCAAAGGTTCTTGAGAAAATGTTTTTTATTCCATTCCAAACTTTTTCTCTCAAAGGTTCTTGAGAAAATGTTTTTTATTCCATTCCAAAATTTTCTAGAGGAAAACTGTCTTCATGAAACATTTAAGTCTGTCTTTAAATGTATCACAGCATTGAAACTGCACTTTTGAGGGTTTTTAATGATCCTATTTATTTGATTGTAGGACCTATGCTGTTTTGATGCTCTGAGATCCAAGTACTGCATTTGACATTATACATCACTCTATCCTGCTATTACGGCTGGAGCATTGTGTGGGCATTAAGAGAACTGTTCTACAGTGGTTTACGTATATCTATTGGACAGTACCTTCTCAGTTCAGATAGATACATATTCTTCCACAGCCGCATCGTGTACTTATGGAGTTCCTCAAGGCTTCATCCTAGGACCTGTCTTGTTTTGATTATATATGTTGCCTTTGGGGTCTGTTTTTAGGAAATAAAATACGTCTCTCCACTGTCTTTCCACTATCATATGCTTTCCTGATGACATTCAAATCTAATGTCTCATTCATAAAAAAACAAACAACTCTATGAAGTTGTTGTTGGACAGCCTTAAGGCATGAATGAAGTAAAGTTTCCTCCATCTTAATAATAATAAAGCAGAAGTCATGGGGAGGTTGCGGGGGGGACCCAGCAAATATCTGGAATCACGCTCTGATCATAAAACCAGAATTAACTTTTTGGCCCATATCCAAAATGCTATGCGTGGTGGAAACCTATGGTGAAGCATAGTGGTGGGCTCTTCATTCTGTGGGGATGCTTTTCTTCAGCAGCAACATGAACAAATCAATCTACGGGGTAATCATAGAAGAAAGCCTGTTAGTGTTTACCTTTCCAGCAGAGCAATGATCATAAAAAACAGCAATAGCTACTAGGGAGAAGTTTAAATGAAACCATATTCATGTGTGTGTTATGATTCTGGCCCGTCTGCCTGCTCTGTCTTCATGTAATCGGCTAATCTGCTTCACCTGTCTGCTGCTGCGCGGGAGTGCAATCTCAGTCATGCCATGCACCTGTTTTTCTGCAGTTATATACAGCCCTCAGACAGGCAGACGGTGCCAGATTTGCGAAAACCGACCAGTTAGTAGATGTCCAGCATTCCTTCCTGCCTGACCACTTTTTATATCTTGGATTTCCCTGTCTTGCCTGACCCTCATTGGATGTCTCTCGCCTCTGGATCACGACTTTGTTTCTGCCTCTCGACCAAAGCCTCCTGTCTTGCCCCTGGATTTGTCTGCCTGAGTCTGCCTCCCTGGTTTCACCCAGTTACTGCCCCCCCTCTGACCGCCAAGTCTTGGATCTTTCCCCCTGTCGGCCATCCGACTTCTGGCTGCGGCGTGCTCTACACCGACCCCCCGGTCCGGAGATCGCCAGGACCGCACCCTGCAAAGGAGCCTATTCTGATTCCTCCGCCCTACTCGTACTCTGTTAAGGTGGGTGGCTTCTTTGGAATCATTTACATTTACCCAAGCTTTTTCAAGCCACTAACCTGCCTCTCCGTTCCCAGTGATCCCGGGTCCCAGGCTGGTGGAGTCCTGAGTATCTGTGCGCTGCTCCTGAATAAATCTTTTAACTTTTTATTGTGTTTCTGGCTGAAATTCTGGGTCCTCCGTTCTGAACCTTACAGTGTGGCCCAGTCAAAGGCCAGACTTTAATGCAACGGACAAACTCTGGTGATAGAAATTACAGTCATATTCAACAAATTGGAATATTATTGAAAACTTCATTCATTTCAGTAAGTGAAACACAGATTTCAAGCTATTTCTGTTAATTATGATGATTCTCTAATGAAAACATGACATTTAACTTCTTAGAAGATTAACATATTACATCAGACCAATCGGAAAGCATATTCTAAATTATTGAGATGTATCTGTACGTTCACAGATGCTTTCTAATTAATCTGATTGAGTAAGCTTTTTTTTTTTGTAAAGAAGGCTGGGAAAAAAAAAAACAACTGAAGATGTGCAAACCTATAAGAAACATATCTCAAAATACCTGCAGCTGTTACCGAGGAAAAGTGGTTCTAAAAGGTATTAAGTCAGGGGGTTGAATACAAATGCACACCACACTTTTCAGAATTATTTTTGCAAAAAACTATTAAAGCATCTTTTCCTCTACTTTACATATGTGCTGATTTGTGTTGGTCAGTCACATCAGATTCCAATAAATTACACTGAAATGTGTGGCTGCCTATAAATACTTTTGGAAGACATCTGTACTTTTTATTGAAGCTGGATTACTATTTAATAATCCTGCCATCTAAGTAGAGTTGTCAACTGTTTTTTTTTTTTTTTTTTTTTTTTAAATGACAGTTGCTCCTATTTCTGGAAATGAATAGGAGGTACTATTCATCAAAAGGTTCAGCAAGCTTGAGAAGCTTTTTAAACCTTCTTCTGTGAAACCTCTCTTTGTCTGATCTGCTAAGTCTGTGGCAGCCACAGCTCCAGCTGTGCATGTGAACTTACACTCCCTCTGATTATTCCACATGTAAACATAGTGAAACAAAAAGGGAACGGTTGCCTGTCACGATTCTACCAAACAATGTGACTATTTAAATCAGTTACCAGCTAGTCTTAAATTGGACACATTCAGTCACTACACAGACTAATTTTGTTTATCACAGAAAAAAAAGAATTTCTGGGGGTGACTCTATTTGATTATAAAACAGTACGCAAAAGCACTGAAAACAGGAACGAAGCAAACTGATGGAAAGGTCAGAGAGAATGAACTGAAGAAAATGGGAATACTTTCCTATGGTTAGAATGAAAATGTGAACATTTTAAGTGATGACATTGTGTCCTTTAAGTATCACACAGTATGTAAGCAGTGCACAGTTACAATGTCTGCCTCACAGATGACATGGGATCTGGTAGTGCACACAGCATGGCTACCTTGCACAAGTAAAGACATCTCTAAAGCTTAACAGTACATATGTTCATTTTGGAGCACCCCATGCTGCAAAGTGTTGCTTTAAAGAATCACATTCTTTAGAGTTATCAAAAAAATAATGTCCCCTAAACGGGGACAGTATGCATTACTGACCTTTGACCCATTAAAACCATGTGGCACATAAAACAAATAGAACAACCAAGGAGGCTGTCTACTACTAAAATGCTGAAATCCAACATCAAGTAAAGGTGCATGAGCTTTTTGCTTTTAAATACCAGCGGTTAGTTAATCTAATGCACCAGATAGCTTCTTACATCAAAGTCTGATTCTTTAGTAATCTATCGTTGTGAAGGTCAAACATTCTTCTTGAAAGTAATGAAAAATCATCTTTCAACATTTTAAGGGAGTCTATACTCAGTTTTTTATTAAAACACATTTTGCATGAGTTGTATAAAATTGCATTCTGTTTTCATTTACATTCAATGAATACGAATACATTTATAGAAACTCAGAACTAAAAAATGTCTGTATTAGATAAGAACTGAATTCCTATGCTATAAAGGCATGTTTTGCTTTTGCAGAAATCAAAATCTCTCTCCAGTTGAGGCTTCGGAAGCTCAGTCTCGTTCCTCACCTCACAAACGTCTAAGCTGCTGGTGAATGCAGCAACACTGTGACAGGAGTCTGGGTGTACGCTGATGAAAACATCAGAAAAGGATGAAATTAAACAGCTAAGTCAGAGCTTCTCTCACTTCTCAAGCAACTTTTTTTGACGGTAGACTAATTCCTACATGCTGTGTTTTTGTGAGCTGGCTAACAGGAGCCCTTTGTGATAATGAAATACCTAAAAACTATCAAATGCAAACAGATTTTTCACATTTTTACTGTAGTCCTGTTAGGCATTTTCAAAACAGGTTTCAGTTTATTTGGAAGAAACCACTAAGCCTTTAACAGTTGAAGTCTTGTGGCCAAATTTTTGTAAAGTTTTGATTCACCAATCACAACAGTGCTTTTTCCAGCCTTTTAACTATGAGTGGTCATTATTATTCATATTAGGAGTAGAGATAATGTCAGTCATCTCAATGAGGGAGCAGTTGCTATAAAAAAGGTATTTCTTTTACTTTATAACAAAACCATAATTGTCAAGGAGCAGATGTTTCAATAGCAGGATCAAGCAGAAATAGAAGCAGTGTCAGAACTTCTGGTAGCATCTTGTGGCATACTTCATTTTAAATGGGGTTCAGCATCTTATATTAGCAATTAGCATGGTTAACTAAGTAGCAATGTGAACAGCAGTCTTCATGTGTATATTCTAAAAAGTGCAGATCCTTAACATTCAGCCTTCCTATTTTCTGCTGAAACTCAATAGTAAACACAATTTAAGTTGCTTTTTTTATCTCTGTGCCTCCTCTGATTTAATTTTAAACTAAAAATAGCTAACTTTAAGTATTATCAAAGTAACCTGGTACCGCATATTATAGTGCCTTTACTGATAAAAAAGAAAAATCTGAATTTTTAGTTTCCAACCCAAAGGTCATCGGTCAGGACCAACTGAGCTGAAAACAGTCGACTGAAATCATCAGCCAGCTTCTACATCTCTGTATATTTTCTAACCATGTCAAATTGCACTCAAAGAAGTTACTATCTAATAATATCCATGCATCAAGACAGCAAAGGTCCGACAATCTCAGTGACTCTAAAAACATCATGACAGCACCTCAGGAATGATTAATTTGTGACACGTAACATAAAATCAGTCAGCACGGACCACATAAAAGACTGACATAAAAGCAGAAGTAATTTTAAACAGGTTTATGACTGATTATAACAAAAGGTCCTAAAGTGCGATGAATAAGTACAACACAATTCTTTTAAATAATCATTGCAGCTGAAAGGTTGCTACACATGACATGCTGAAAACCGTATCATGTACCAAAGGGGTGCCTCTGTTTAACCGAGTAACACTGCAGTTTCGAAGGTCCTTCCATCTCAGCTACTAGCTCTGGATTTAAACAGCTGAAGCTACATAATGACATAATGAATAATGCATATTTAATGTTAATATTTAAAAGTGAAAATTCAGCACAACGTTGGCCCTGTAAGAATGCTACAGCAATAATAAAGGAATGATGAATGCTATTGACCGAGCTCATAAAATTCTAATAATGTGGGGAGGGGAGCTGCATTATAAATGCTGTTTTTTAAAAATCCAAGAGAGATCAGACACATTTATTTTATTCAGATCTATTGATGTCAGTTTTAAAACTCGTTCATGTGTATTGTCTTTAATTGACCTTTAACACACAGATCATAGCAGTGAACTTCAGAGAGATGACATGCGGCATACAATGGAAGCATTTCAAGATGCACACAATGTTCCATTCTGCACAGTAGCTGTAAGGCCAGTTACATAAGGAGTCTGGTCTCTAAATGTATTTTTGTTCTTTTGTCACAACATCTCCTGTGACAGTAAATGCAAAGTACAGGCTGCATATATATAGTGCAGATTTCCCTGCGTATGTTTTTGTGATCTTAAACCTTTTTAACCTTCTTAAACCAGCATCACATATAGCCTCTCACATGTTCGGACCCAGGTGGTTTGAGCTACACATAGCATCACTGACAAAGAGGCTTCCTGCAGTCAGCTCTGCCGTTGTGATGTGGATTTTATGAAGCAGGATGTTCTTTTAGAATTTTGGGGGTTAGAAGATTTCCAATAGAGTAACTTTTGCCCAGACAAGCAAAGCAACTTTAGATCCTTGGCTTGTGTGTGAACAAAGGTGCTGCCAACAATACACACCCACAATTCTGTCAACATCAAACTACATTAAACTACTGTAAAATGTAATTTTCACCAAACAATTGTATTTTACTCATGTAATGAAATATTCTAAAGCAGTAGCAGGTAAAAATTTATGAAAAAATGTGTACAGTGCCTTTGTACATACAGTAAGTAAAATAAATTATCTACATTTTGTCTTGTTATAATCACAAAATTCACAGTAATTATAATTGTAAAACTGTAGTTTTCATTTTCAGTTTTTACACATAAAACCTAGAAAAAATGGCGTGCGTTTGTATTCAGCCCTACTGTGACACCCCTAAATAAAATCCGATGCAATGGACTGCTTTCAGAAATCACCTTATCAGCATACAGAGTCCATCTATGTGTCGTTCAGTGTTAGTGTAAATGCAGCTGTTGTGTGAAGGCCTGAAAAGGCTTGCCACCCGTCTCCTAGGTTGTGAAATATGGAAGTAAAATAGTCTCATTACAATCAGACATTTTTAGACATTGAATTTATAACACTGAATTTTTATGCTGTGCAATTATGTAGTGAATTTTTTTTGTACTTAAAATTTGCCAGCAAAAATTAATCTGCAAGAATTCGCCTGAAGAAATTCACCTACAGAAATTCGCTTGCAAAAATTCACCTGCAGAAATTCACCTGCAAGAATTTGCCAGAAAAAAATTCACCTGCAGAAATTCGCCGGCAAAAATTCACCTGCAGAAATTCACCTGCAAAAATTCGACTGCAAATGTGTTGACCTTCTGGTGACTCAAGCCAAAGCAATCAGCACTCAATCGAGTCGATCAGATTACGCTTATTTGATCACGTGACACACCATTGCCTTGGGCAGAGGCGAGTCTCTTAACAGTTTGCTGGATAGTGGCTTAATGAAGATCAGTGATGAGATTTTTCTGCCAAAAATATATTATTACAAAACGGCAGGTAAATAACAACCATTTGAAATTTGGTATTTTTTTTTCATCTAATGGAACTGAATTGAATGTTTGACTGACCTGATGACAGCTAGCGCCCCAACCCTGTCCGCAGATGCTCTTGTTTTGAAGTGACTGGAAGAAGCGGCACATGGCAGCGGCAAACCTGGGAAGTTCTTCGTTCTATTTCATCCCCATTGACAGCGGTGCTTCAAGCACTGAATGATCATTCTTGTGCATGCGCAGGTCGAGAAATTAATAAAAACATGGTCACATGTGACCTACCGGTGGCTCACGTGAGTCTATATAGTCACATGACACCGGGAGCCCAGTCCCTTCCTTCTTCTCGCACACAGGTTGAATGCAGGTGTTCGTTTGTTCCTCGTTCCTCTTGCTGCTTGCTGGTGGGAGCCTCGTGATCGTTTGTGGTCGGAGCTGCGGATGGTTCTGCCCTCCAGAGGCTGCGCAAGCTGCCTTTTCTTCCAGGGTTTCTGGTAAGTTTATTCGGCTCGGTAGCGTTTTCTGCTCGTGCTGAGTCCGTTCATTCATTTATACGTTGGTCGCTGACTCTCCTGTGGCGTTTTCTGCTCGTGTTGAGTCTATTTACTTTCTTCGGCAGTGGTTTGCTGCTTGCTTTGATTTGTTCCCTTTCTATTGGCTCACCGGTGGGGTTTTTATCTGCTCATGCTGAGTCCATTTAGTTTTCGGCAGTGGTTTACTGCTCGCTTTGTTTATTCCTGTTTGACTGACTCGCCGGTGGCGTTTTCTGCTCGTACTGAGTCTATTTAGTTTTCGGCAGTGGTTTACTGCTTGCTTTTATTTATTTCTGTTTGTCCGATTCGCCGGTGGCATTTCTGCTCGTGCTGAGTCCTACGGCTTGTTGCTGTAACAGGGTCTTGACGGCGTTTTTTCTGCTAATTCGACCCCATCTGTCCCTGGGTCATGGACAATCTTTGTTGTCCATCCTGTTTGGCTCCTCTACAGCCTTAGGACGTCATGACATGTGCCCTCCCTGCTTTGGTGTTGACCATCTCAGGGAGGCGCTTTCAGATCATGCCTGCTCTAATTGCAGCATTCTGCCCTGAGCGGTGCGGTGGGCCTGGCTGTCCTCGGTGGAGCAGCCTGTTGACTGGGCGGTCTCTGTCCAGCAGGATCCGTTGCCGCTTGGACAGGTTGCGGCCTCGACGAAATGGTCCGCTGAGGATGTGCCCTTGGCGTCTGGGAGGAGAGCCCAGCGGCGCGGGCCCTCGGGACTGTCCACTAGAGTGGACCAGCTTTCTACGGAGCTGGGCCAGATGAAGGCCCTCCTTCAGTCTTCCGGGCGGATGGTGGCCGCGGTGAGACTTCCCCTCCTGAACAGGGCGGGTCCTCGCATTGCGAGGATGATGTTATTTCGGTTGCGGCCTCGGGCACCCTTTTTCAAGAGGCCTTTCCGGAATTGGGCTCCCGGACCTCAGGTTCGGGCTCTGGTGCCTCCCAGGGAGGAGCAAGGGAAACAGTGTCTGCAGCTATTAAAACGGCTCTGGGCCGTTTGCAGCTGGACGTTCCTCTGGCCCAGCCTGCTCCATCTAGCTCCTTCTTTAGGCGTCGTTTTGCCGAGGCCGCCTTTGTTGTTCCTCCCTTGGCGGAGTACGTCCAGGAGCTACATGCTTGCTGGACGGACACAAGGGCCTTTTCCCGCCCGACGGCGGATGGGAGGGCCCTGGCTGCCATGCACGAGGCGCCCAAGTTTGGGTTGAGCTGCATGCCCCCTGTCGAGTCTGCCATTGCCTCCCTTGTTTTTCCTCCCGATGAGGCCTTTAGGCCTATTGCCCGATGTCCACGACCACAATGCCGTGTCACGGACGATTTGCTGTGTAGGGCCTATGACTGGATGGGCCGCATCGGAAACTCACTCTCCCATCTAATGTTGGGCCTCTCCTCAACCCTGGAGTCGGTTTCCTTGGACCAGTCGACTCAGGGCTTGTTGTACGCTTGTTGTTCTCTGCAGGCCTTCGCCCTGATGATGCGTGAGCTTGGACGCACGCTCTCTACGCTGGTCCATGCTCGGCACCAGGGTGTGGCTGGTGCAATCAACCCTAACCGAGCATTGCAGGAGAACGCTGAGGGCTCTTCCTGTGGTTCCGGGGGAACTCTTTGGTTCCGCCGTGCTGGAGGCCTTTGAACGTACAGCCCAGGCCTCAAGAACACGGCACGGCTGGGGACTCATTCTGGGGTTCCTTCCCCCTTCCTGTCCTTTCCTTAGGGTCCTCGAGCATGGATTCTAGACCGAGACCTGCTAGGGCCCAAGGGGACCATGGTGGGGCCCAGGGTTCGCGCCCAGTTTGGTCGGTTCATTCCGGTCGGCGTTTCCCCAGGCCTTCCGGGGGCTAGGGGGCCTGCCGGTGATGTTTTGGAGCAGGTGGTCGGGTTTTTTTCCCTGGGCCAGCTCAGTTACTGGGCTGTTCACACCCCGGACTCGTGGGTGTTGTCCACTCTGTCCCGGGGATACCGTCTTCAGTTCCGCCGCCGGCCTCCTATCCCCAGCCGAGCCAAGATGACGGTCATCTGCGACACAATGAAGGCTCAGGCCCTGGACCAGGATATCTGCACCTTGCTGGCCAAGGGTGCGATTGATCCGGTGGACCCCCTGCGGGATCCGTTTTTATTCAGTTTATTTTCTGGTTCCCAAGAAGACCGGCGGTCTTCGTCCAATATTGGAACTCCGGGGTCTGAACGCCTTCCTCAAGGTTATGCCTTTTCGCATGTTGACCTCCCGGGAGGTCCTGCAAGCGATCTCCCTGGGCAACTGGTTCACGTCTATCGACCTGAAGGACGCTTATTTTCATGTCCCCGTTGCTCCGGATCATTGGCAGTTTCTCCGCTTTGCGTTTCACGGGAGGCACTTCCAGTTCAGGGTTCTTCCCTTTGGTCTTTCCCTCTCTCCTCGGGTGTTCACCCGGTGTGTGGCAGCGGCCCTTTCCCCCCTGCAGGCACGGGGGCTGCGGATCCTGCCTTATTTGGACGACTGGCTCATTTGTGCTGCGACCCATGATCAGGCGATCCAAGACACTCGGACGGTGCTCGCCCACATACGTCAGCTGGGGTTGAGAGTGAACCTGGAGAAGAGCAGCCTGATCCCCTCCCAGGTGTTTTTTTAGGCATGGTTGTAGACTCCGTTTCCATAACCGCCTGTCCTTCTCCTCGGCGGGTCGACCATATTCTGGCCATGCTTCCGAGCTTCTGTCTTGGCAGGGCTCCACGTTTTGTGGAGTACCTGCGTCTTCTGGGCAGGCTCACTGCTGCGTCCAGCGTGGCGCCTCTGGGGCTTCTTTCATTGCGGCCCCTGCAGATGTGGCTGGACAGGGTTGGCCTGGACCCCTCCCGGCGTGCTCACAGGCTCCGACGGCTTCGGGTTGTGCCTCGTTGCCTACAGTCTCTGTCCCAGTGGCAGAACGGATCCTTCCTCATGGCGGGTGTCCCGCTCGGCCCCCTTCCATGTCGGAGGGAAGTCGTCCATGCGGATGCTTACTCCAAGGGTTGGGGAGCGACCTGGCAAGGCCGTGGAGCTCAGTGGGTGTAGTCCCCGCAGCAGTGCGGGGTCCATATCAATGTTCTGGAGCTGATGGCTGCGTTCCTGGTGCTCCGTGCTTTCCTTCCAGGGCTGCTGGGGAGGCATGTGTTGGTCCGGTTGGACAACACCACAGTTGTCTTTCATGTAAATCACCAAGGGGGGTCCAGGTCTCTGAGACTACTGTCCCATGCCTTGCCAGCCTCAGGGCGGCCTATATTCCGGGTCCGCAGAACGTCTCCGCGGACTTTCTGTCTCGGCAGGTGCTGCTTCCGGGTGAGTGGCGGCTTCACCCAGAGGTGGTGGATTGCATTTGGGCCACCTTCGGCAGGGTGGAGGTGGACCTGTTTGCCTCCAGAGATGTGGTTCACTGTCCCCTCTGGTTTTCCCTGATGGACAGTGCCAGTCCTCTGGGCTGCGACACACTGCCGCACGAGTGGCCCCGGAGCCTTCTCTACGCCTTTCCCCCATTTCCCCTGATCCCCCAGACTCTCCTGAGGGTTATTCAGGACAGGCACGAGCTTCTGCTGGTAGCCCCCTTTTGGCCAGGGAGGACCAGTTTCCTCTGCTGCAGCACGCCGATGCGCCTCCCCTCCAGGAGAGACCTCCTCTCCCAGATGGGAGGCCAGATTCTCCACTCAGATCCAGGCCGCCTGAAACTCTGGCTTTGGCCTCTACAGGTGCAGGCTCTGCCTTCTCCCATTATGGGTGTAGGGTTGGACAGACCATGACTGGCGCATGGGCACCATCCACGCGGGCCGCCTACGGTGCTAAGTGGGCGGTCTTTGCTGGCTGTTGCCATGATAAGGGACTGGACCCTGTTCGCTGTCCTGTTTCCCATTTGCTGTCCTTCCTTCAGGAGTTGCTGGATCTGGGGAGATCCCCGTCCACTTTGGAGGTGTATGTGGCAGCCATTTCCCGGCATGTTGGGTTTAGTGGTGGCTTTTTTGGTCGGCATGGAGATGTCACGCTGTTCCTGAGGGGTGCCAGGCGCTTGTGTCCACCCCGACGCTCTGTGGCCCCTGCGTGGGACTTGTCGCTGGTGCTCGCAGCCCTTCAGTCTCCCCCTTTTGAGCCCGTTGCGAGGTTGGACCTCAAGGGGCTCTCCCTGAAAACCGCCTTCCTGTTGGCCATGGCTTTCTCTAAACGGGTTGGGGGAATTCATGCTCTGTCTGTGTTGAACCATGTTGTTGGTGGAACAACATGGTGGCTTTGGAGTTACGCTGTGGACCAATGCTTCCTTTGTTCCAAAGGTGCCTGCAGCAGCTAGCAGTATTCTGCCGCTCCTGCTTTCCCATTTTACTCCTTGTACCCCCTCTGAGCCTCTTTGCCCTGTTCGAGTGCTCGAGGCCTATGTCTGCTCCACGGCCCATTCCCCAACTGACGTTTTTATCTTTATGCTGGCTCCGGGGGGTAAGGGCCCTTTCTGAAGCGGGCGGACGTTGATTGTGGGATGATTCTGTGGCTTTCTCCTTGCAGGTCCCCCCTGCCGGGGGGCGTGAAGTATCACTCCACTAGGAGCCGCCCCCTTGTGGGCTGCCATGACCGGGGTGCCTCTGGAGGGGCCCTTTGTGAAACTCTTTTTCCCGGGCGGCGCCAAGCACCCTTTTCCAGTTTTTCAGCGTGAACTTCGCCACGCCCAAACCCCGAAGCATACTGGAGGACCCGCCTTTGTGTCCCTTGAGGTTAGTGGTGTTTCTGTTTCCCTTGGGGGCCCCCGTGGGTCCTCGGGACGTGTTTTGGATGGGCTACATGCTTGAAGCACCCCCTCGGCGGTCGTAGGGGTGAAATAGAACGAAAGTTAGACTGTAACTACGGTTTCTATGAACCCGGATGACCCCAGGATTTCGGTCCCTCGGTCTTGCGGGGTCGCAAAAGATGCGGGACTGGGGTCCCGGTGTCATGTGAAATTAAAGACTCACGGGGGGCCACCGGTAGGTCCCAAAATTTACCATGTTTTTAATAATTTTTCGCCCCGCGCATGCCAAGAAGATCATTCAGGCTTGAAACACCGCCTCTGGCGGTCATCCCGGGGTTTATAGAACCATAGTTAAGTGTAACTTTCGGAAAGTATGCATATTTACCCTTTAAATTTTTTGCTTTTTTTTGAAAACAGCGGAATTTGCTTAAAATTTCCATTGCTCATTGAAAAAAAATTACACAGAGAGCGTCTTTGCTCAACTTTTATCACGGGTTTTTGTCCCCAAACCCCTGGGGTTTAGCATCTTTCTAAATAAATTTTCCCCTGGATATCCCGGTGTTTTGCGAAAATATAGGAAAACGTACAAAAATTGTACTAGGACGGAATGAAAGAAGCAACACTAAACATAGGGGGGGTTTGGGCAACGAAAAAACATTTGGCGGGGGGGGAAAAAAAGGGGAAAAATTTAAAGCCGAGTGAACAACTTGGGGGTGGAAGGCCCCAAAGGGGGGCAAAAACCGCGTGTTTTAATGATGGGGAAATGAAAAAATTTTTAAAATCCCTTTTTTGGGTTACTGATTTTTTGTAAAAAGTTTTTTTTTATAAGGCTCTTAGGAAAGTGTTAAATTGGGGTATATAAAGTCACCCATTTTACATGGATTTGTTTCGGGTTTAAACCAAGACGCAAAAATTCAGTCACACAAACATTGCTCCAGTTTCTGATATCATTACCAGAACCACTCCCGGGTTATGAATAAAAAATCCCAAAGGTTTACTTAAGCAGAAACCTTTGCTTAATACTTAAAGTTATTTAACTATATTTTAGAAATTGTTTTTGCAACATCTTGCAGGAACAGAGCCAAGGTGCCCACAGTACCCACTTTAAAAATCATAAAAGGGCCATCAGTCTTTTAAAGAAATGCCCAAAGGTAATTATTTTGGGGAAAATACTCTATAGTAACAAGGGTTCAATGCTAAAATTTTGAAAGCAGCTCTACATTTTACTTTTTGTATAATGTTTTTTTAGTTCTTTTGGGCGTTTAAAACGGCAAAAAAAATTTCCTATGGTTGCGTTAAAACGGATAAAAACTAAATACTTTTATACAAAAAATTTGTTATTGGTTTTTTTTTAGTGTATTGGCTTTTTAACTGCAACACAATTAATAATGGTTTCGTCAAACTTTTTTTTTTCGGGGAACATGCCCTTTCCGGGTTTTTTCCCCAAAAAGGGAGGGGAAAAAAAGGGAAAGTTTCCCCTTTGGAAAACATCTCTGGTCCTCCCCAAAAAAGCCAAAAACCCTCTTAAAGTTGTATTTTTTTTGCTGCCAAAAAAATGGGGGAAGCCCCCAAAAGGCTGGGAAAAACATGCACACACAGGCGGGATGGGTAAAAGGACAGCTTTTTTACGAGAGCAAAACACAAAGAGGTATAAACCCAAATTGTTGCTATTTTAACAGTAAACCTAAAAAGGAAAAGGGGTTTCCCCTAACCCTTATTGCTGAATTGTTAAACTGAAACTGTATTTGACAGCGGGGGCTTTACAGAAAAAAACATTCTTTTTCCAATTTACCCTGTAAATTATGAAACTGGCTGTAAATTTTGGGTTTTAAATAAGTAAAATTAAATTGGATTTTTTGCATTTTTGGGGGGGTTTTTTTTACCTTAAATATGTGTTTTTTAAAATGCAGATGTGTAAGAATGAAAAAAATATGATGTGAAAAATTTTTGTTTTGACTTACTTGGGACTCTAAAAGGGTTTTTTTTTAATATTGTTTTAAAGTTAAGTGTTTCCCAAAACATTTTTTTTAAAAAAACTGAAGCAGGTTACGGGTGGCGGGTTTGCTGTTAAAAACCTGGGGGTGGGTATTACACTTTTATTTTTATAAAGAGGACTCTCCTTCTGCTGTCTGATAGGTAGTAAAAAAAATTTCCTTTTTCCCCTAACCTTACTTTCTTTTTCCCAAACTCAAAATTGGGGGTTTCCAAGCTGAAAGTTGTTGTAAAAATTTTATTTTAATTCGTTGTTAGTTTATCAAACTTTTGATAATTTTAAAATTTTTAAAAATATTCAGTTTTTGGTTTTGTTTGGGCAATATTTGTTTCCCAGGTGGAGGGGGAAACCCAAAAAAAACTTTCTTTGGTCCCCCCTGATAAATTTGGCTACACTGGGAAAATACTAAAGGGCCCTCCCCAGTCCGGGGGGTTTAAAAGTATTCTTTCCCCCCTATTAAAGGGGGGAAATAAGCTTTGACCCTTTAAAACCCCCTAAACGATGACCCCCTTCAATAGCACCCCAAAAGCCAAATGCCGGGAAGTTTGGTTTAGGGGTTTCCTTTTGCAATTTCTTACAGAACATCTAAAGCCCCTTCCTCCCGGGGGAAAACGTCAGTGAAGTAACTCCGTTAGTTCTGATGGGATAAACCCGGGCAGAGAATAAAGTATGTTTATCAAGATTTTAAATAATATATTATCCAAACATAAAATTGTAGTTTTTAAAAATGAAAGAAAAAATTTTGGGGTGTTAAGTTTTTCCCTTTTTAAAAAGGTATTGCGCAAAAGCCCCAAGCGCGGGTGCCCGGGTTTTGCACAAAAATTGTTTCCCCGGGATGTCAATGAGAGGGCTCCCTCTTCATGGGGAGAAAGGTATTTATCAAAGAAAATTTTTGGTTTTGGGGAATTAAAAATTGGGTTTTTAAGCCTTGTTTGAAACCCCCGTCTCGAATTTAGCGGGAAGTGATAAAAAAGGGGCCCTGGGGAAAAGGGCCCACAGATATGCCGGGACCATTTTGGAAAATTCTTTTAAATCAGGGAGGTTTGGGGGTTTAAATTTGTTGAAAGGCCCCCAGGTTATAAAAAGGGAAAAATTGGGGGTTGGGAAATATGAGCTGGGGGGGGTATTTTAAAATTCCCCAAAATTTCAACCTTTTGGGCTTATCCTTTTCACTGTATATTTTCATCTTCAAAAGACATATTTTTCCAAAACCAATTTTAAATTTAAACTGTTAAAAGGACCATACCAAAAATTAATGGACTTAGTACACAGAAGGTTATTTTTTAGTTGGTTCTTCTCTTCTTTCTCCTAATGTTTTCTTACTGTTTGTATTGTTTTTTTAGACGGTAAAACTATCTAAAGATTCTTCAAAGGCCATATTTTAATTTTCAAAGAAAGCTTGCACATGCATAAAAGGGGAGAATCATTAATTCTCACAAGGTAAAAAAACGAATTGGGGCGGGCCCAAGGACATCCCCCCTCATTCATTTCCAAACAGGGGGCCCCAATGTTGAATGGGCAGGGGCCTTTTGGGAGTGCGGGCTTGAGGGTAAAGGTTTTTACAACTATTTGAAAATTTTCAAGAAAGTATTTTTATCAAGTCAGTGTTTTTTGGGGCACCCTTTCAAGGGATACAGCTAGGCAAGGATTTAATACGTTTTTTTTAAATTTAAACGGGGCATGGAGAAGGGAGTCGGGTTTTTTTGGAAAAATTCCCCTATGGTTTTTTTTTTTTTTTTTGGGGTTTACAATTCATTTTAAAATTGACTTTTTCTTTGTTATAAAAAACCGTATTTATTTTGGGGAGGTAATATTTTTTCTTTTGTTTCCCACATTTTTGAGTCCCCCTAGCAAACCCTTATGCCCCAATTTGGTTTTGAGGGAGAGCTTGGCCTTTTGGGGTTTTTCCCATCGCATCCCCATTTTCCTTTGGGGAAAGAGTGAATGTTCCTTAGGGCCCGGGAGAATGGTGGGGATTCCTTTTTTTTTGAAAAATTTTTTAATCCACTCTGTGAGTGAAATGAAATTTAAGCTATTTGTTTGTGTGTTAGTTTTTCAGTATCCCATTTTTTTGTATCAGGTCATTGGAAGAGTGACAAGACCAAATTTAAAACAGCTGAGAAGGGGTCTCAAAGAAACTCCTATTTTGGACACCCCGCCCCCAGCGACCTGCCCAAACCCCCTTACTTTTTTTAAAAAGGGGTTTTTGGCACTGTGAGCCCTGAGGTTAAAGTTTTTTGTCATAAAATGCAAAAAAATTGTCCAAAATTAAATTTTATTTTTTTTTTAAAAATTATGGCGAAGGAAACTGACAAGATTTTAACCATTATGTAATAAATTGGATATTCATGTTTGGCACTCCCTAATAGTTAGGTACCAAATAAAAACATTTATCAAAAAACAAAAGCATGTATTCATCTTTACACATAAAATAACAATAAGCATATTTGTTTGGACACAATACAAATTTCTACATTTGTGAAACAAACCCAAGACCATATGTCTTTCCTGTAGATTTTTCTTTTTTTTTTAAATTTGGCTTTTCAAAAAAGAATGGAGTTTGTCAAAAGCAATGGTTCATGAAACCTATTTATATATAGAAAACATTTGATGTTTCTCAGACCTAAACAAATTGTGGTTGTAATTAAAATGTCAAATAATAACAATGACTGCAGTTGAATAGAAAATTTTAAATAAATTTCCTTGGGTAAGCAGGACTGAAACTTGGAGCAATGCCTGCTTACATTGGGCAACAACCCATTTTTTTGTGTTCCTCTTTGTGAACTGTTTTATTATAAACAGTTTCTGATTTTTAAAATACACTGTCATGGAACTGGGCAGGGGAACCCAGATTTTTTAGGCAAACAGGGCTGACAAAATCATTTTGGAAAATGCTATGATTGAAGGGTACATGGAATTATGAAGAGCACAGTAACCTGAGGATTCCAGAAACGTATACAGGACCATTAAAGCAAAAACAAGCAGAGAAGAAATAAAGAAAGTATTAGGGGCCCAGTGGACTAAGAAAACAGGTTGCCATTAAAACATCTAAATAACTAACTTAGGCCCCAATAACTATAAATAAAAAAAGCTAATCCAAAACAAACTACTGTGCCACACAGCTTGTATCTATTTATTTTGATTGCAATGTTGTGTATTACAGTGTGGTGTGTTGAAATGTAGTACAATGATGTAAAATGGTGGATTTTTTGTTTTTTTTTGGGTTCACAGGTTTCCTATTTAAAAGGTTTCGTTCCCCCAAAGAAAAGGGAGATGATGATGGCTGCCCAGTTGAGACAAAATGCAGAATCACAGGCTATCTCAGGCAGTTCATTCTGAGTGGTAGGTTTACAAGTTTTCAAGAACTATCAATTAAAAATTTAATCTTTTTTTTGTTTTCCCAAAGGGTTAAAAGTAAAAACAAATTTTAAGAAATTTAACTCCCAAAATTTTAAAATTAATTGTATTTGCTTAGCCAATGTTCTTTCATTGTTAAGAACACCATACATTTGTTAGTTGAATTTCTTTGAAGTTATTAACCGCTTACTGACTTCAAATTTAAAAATTTTCTTAAATTTGTAAAGCAAACCCTTTCCCTTTTTCTCCCAGCATCCCCAAGTGAACGGGACAAAATTCCTTTAAAATTCTGGACGGGAAGGGGGAGATTAGCCAAAAAGTCTCACTTTTGAAAATAGTAGATGGCAGATATCCCACTGCGGCCACCTGCTATGAGACTCTACGCATTCCATAACACTGCAAGGACTATTTGACTTTTAAGAGAGACTTCCTTGCCTGCCTTGAAACTTGCTTTGCTGGGTTTGGCCTTATTTGAGTGTTGCATTCTCAAGGCATAATCTGTTTTTTTAGAACTTTTAAAATTTTTGGGGTAATTTAAATGAAAAAGGGTTTGCTGTGCTCCCCCTTTAAACCCAAAAATTTTAGGAAAAACTAAAAAAAATGCTTTTTTTTTTGGGACTCGGGCTAAAAAACTTTTGAGTCCTTTGACAAAATGGGTTCAGTAGTTGTGAGAACTGGTAAACAAGGAGTTGAGTTAAGAGAAGAAAATCTGTTGCAAGTAAACTTTTGTGACAATGTTAATGTTCCTTGTCTAAAGAGTCACATGCATTTTGATCCACATAAAGTACAACAGATAAACTTACTTTGCTGTTTTATTTAGTCCCAAATCAACATGTTCCCACCTTCACTTTTACTTAACACATTCGAATGTTATAAAAAAGTTGTTTATTTTAAATTTTTAAAAAGTAAAACCCATACAAGCTAAAAAAACATTTTTCCTAAAAGTTTATAACAATTCCCAAACATACATTATGTCGGTTGCGTTTATGTTCCCCTTTCCAAATTAAAAGGGAATTGCTACAAAAACTGAACCCCTGAAGGAATGCCCGGAAACCCAAAGGACTGGGAGGGCGCTCGGGGTTTTAACTACTTTGTAAAACCTGCCTTTGTTCCTTCATAAAAGGGAAACAGTCTGTTTTTGGGAACGAAAATGCAGAAGGGGTTTGTGCAGCTTTTAAAAATGTAAAAAAAGCCCTTTTCCTAAAAGGTTTTGTGAAAAAACATCATAGTAACGATGTAACGGCCACCCAAAAGGTCCCCATAATCGCCCCACCCAAAATAATTTTTTAATGAATATTAGAAAAAGTAGGTTTTTTTGGTGGGGTTTGTAAAATTTCCGTATTAGTTTATAAACCCATACAAACGGACCCTCCATGTTTTTTTGGGGAACATTTTTAAAGGGATCAGTGGGTTTTTATTCATTTTTAAAAAAATGGTAAAAATGTATAGCGCTTTATCTTGTCCAAGGGCCCCTCCAAAGCGTTTTTCACTAAATCAGCATAGACCCATTAAATCCACACGCTTGTGTTACATTCTTTGGGAAACTATTGGAAAACCCTAAAAAGAAAATCCAGGATTTTTCCTCTTTTCACCCAAAAACTTTTTCCCCTTGTGGGAAAATGGTGCAAATATTTTTTTTGAAAAAACCACATCTGGACTGTGAACAATTTCAAGGTTAGAAAAAAACAAAAAAACCAGGGGACTAATCCCCATGAGGAAAAACACTCCCAAGATATTTAAAAAAATTGGCAAAAAGGGGGTTTGAGTGTGCATCTGCATGCACAGTGAATATTTTTTCCCAGTGACCTTTCAAGAAAAGCTTTCCAAACAACAAAAGGATTTAAGAAGACCAGGATTTTTTCCAAAAAAAAAAGGGGCTCATCTTTTTTTTAAAGTTTTTGTGGTGGGGGGTCCCGCCCAAGATGCTTTTTTTCCATCATTTGGGTTTAAAAAAGGGCGGGTTTCCCCGCAATAAGAGGGGGTTCATATAGCCTTCACGAAATGCGGGTTTTTCCGCTGTTTTTTTCCCCTTCTGGAAGTAGCCCTGAAATTTTTAAAAGGCCAGAATTTTTCCAACTGAGAGAGCCCACCTTTTCCTGAAGCTGTCAATTTCAAAACTGTATCCTGAGGAAAACAGCACCCCCCTTGGGTTTCCCTTGGGGATTTTTTTAATTCTGAGTTTTTAAAAACCCCCCTTTTTAAACAGATTTATAGAATTTTTTTTTATTGTTTTGGGTTTTTATGTTTTTGGTTTTGTAGGACTTTTGACTCCAAGTATTTCGTTTTACTAATGATAAAAATGCCCGGAAAAACCCCAAAGGGGAAAACATATCCGGGTTAAATATCTGATGGGATATTTTTTTGGTTTAGAAGCAATATTTTAAAGGGGGTTATGATTCTGGCCCCCTTGCTTGTTTGGTCACTAATGAAATTTAACTAAATTGTTCCCCTGTCGCTGCTCCCCCAATCACCGTCAATGCCCCCCAAAACCTGTGGAGCTGCTTTTTAAAAATCCCAGCCCTGACAGGCCCCCCGACGGGGGCCAGATTTTCGAAAACATTTGTGAGTATTTTTACCAGTTTTCCTTTGGGGCTGTTTTCCTTTTTCCAAATTTGGCCCTTGGGCCTTACGGATTATTCCCTCGCTTGTTTCCTTGTCGGGACGGATTGGATTTTGGGTTTTTCGACCCCTGTTTTTGCCCTTGGGGGTTTTTATGTCCCCGGGCCTGCCCTTTGTCTGACCCTTACCCCTTTGGAAATTTCGACCCTTTTTTGCTGCCCAGGGATTTATTCTCAGCCTAGCCACTGGGTTTGTTTTCGGGCTGATTTTCGCCTGGCTCCCCCTAGTCTCCCGGGGTTTTTATTTTTCCAAGGGAAAACCACAGCTCGGGTTTCCCCGGGGCCCACAGTTTCAGTTTTGGTTTTCCCCGGGGGGGTTTTTGGATCATTCGGCAATCCGATTTCCCTCTTTTGGCCCGTTTCCTTTCATTAATGGGGGACTCTTTCCTCCTCGGGTTCTGGGGGGGGGGGCCTATCCCCAAAGATTTTGGGAAGGTTATTTTGGCTTTATCTAACCCCTTTGGGCAGACCCCTGAGTTTTTTTCCGGCCACAAAACTAGTCCCCTTCTGTTCAGGGTTCCGGAAGCTGACTGCTGTTCTTCGGGGCTCTTTTGACCCCTTGATTTTCTGAAAAAACCCTTTTTTAACTTACATTTTTGGTTTGGCTTTTTTTGGGGTTTTCACCGCCCTTTGGTCGTGTAAAAGGTTTTTAAACACTCTTCCCCCTCCAAAAATTTTTTTTTTCCAAAAACCACCCCTTTTTTTGTTTTGGCTTAAAAAAATTTAAAAAAAAGGGAAATAAAAGCTACAAAACCCTTTTTGGCACAAAATCCTATCATTTTTGACAGTTTTTAAAAAAACAAACCCCCCTTTGATTGGGACATTTTTTTCCTAAAATGAAACGTTTTCCTTCCGGTGCCGGACAGTAAACATAAAAAAAACCCCGTGAACTTCTACTTTTTCCCTCCCCCACGGTCACCAGGGCCCCCTAAAAAAAGAAAAAAAAAAAAACAAAACAAAACATTCAGAATTTTTAAATAAACAAAGCCCCTTTAAAATTCGATAAAAATACACAACTGGGAAAATTTTTGTTTTGTAGCCTCTGTTAATGAACATAAACCCCACAATTCCCCCAAAATAACTTTTCTGGAAAAAAGTAATAACCTAGGGCAGGGTCCCAATGAAAATTAAAAACCCCATCAAGGTATTCGGGAAAAAAATTTTCTATAAATTTCCCCCGGAGGGAAAACCAAACCCTCTAGGGTTTTTTGGGAAGAATCCCCAGTTTTTTTGTTGATGCCAGATTGTTGGGGGGCAGCACCAAAAATACTAACTCTCCTAAAAAACCCAAAAATTGCGAAAAAATCCAAGGAAAAATTCTCCTTTGATGGCCCAATTTAATCCCTTACAGGAAAACCCCCATCAAATAGCCCAAAGATGATTTTATGTTATAGGGGATTGGGAAAAAAAAACAAAAAAAGTTATTAAAAAAGTGCTAAAATAAATGAGAAAGATGAAATTTGTTTTATTTTCAATTGCATAGGGGGCAAAAAGCCTGAAAACAAAAGTTTTCACTTTTTTTAAATTTTTGGAAAACCTAAAAAAATTTACTAAGGATTTTTCTTTTAAGCAAAAATAAAAAAAAAAAAAAGCTAAAAAATAATTTCCGTTTTTCAATTTATTTTTTTTGGTCTCCGATGTTCATTAGGACTGTGGTCCGGGGCCGGAAAAAGTTTGGACCCCAATGAAACCCTTTTAATGAAACCACCCCTTGCCCCCGGGGGGGGGCGCTGGCAACAGGGTTTGCATGGATGCTCAAAATTTTTTTGGTATTGGACTCTCTTTTCCTTTGTTTTTAAATTTGTGTTTTTACCATAGATATCCGGGAAAAGGGCTCCCGGGTTTTATGCCCCTTAATGCTTTGGTTTCCAACTCGGGATCTGACGGCGCTGTTAAAAGTGCCTTCCCCGAAAGTTTGAAACCTCCTCCATGCGGCGGAATAATTACTTCGGGACTTCCCCAAAATTTTTTAGCAATGGCTAGGAGGGACAAGTTCAGTTCTAAAAGGTTTGTTAAGATGGGGGGGGGAAAAAGAACCCATTCTGTGGGCCCCAAGATGACCCCGCGCTAAAAAATTGTATGAAGCAGTTTTTTAAAGTTATTTTGCCCTTTTCCCCTTCTGCCTTAAGTGTGTAAAAAGGGGTTTAGTGCATCAAAAAGACAGGGCAAACTTTTTCACTTGAGGAAAAAGCTTTTTAAAGAAAAAAAGGGCCCGGGGTTGGCAAAAAAAAATCTAAAAAGTCCCGGGACCCCAATTGGGAAGGTTTTAAAAGGGACAATGTCCCAAGCGTGAATGCGGGTCTTTTCCAAAAAGGTGTTTAGAAAAAAGGGCCCCTAAAAAGAGGGGGGGAAAAAAAAAGGAATATTTTTTTTCCTCCCTTAAATAAAGCCATGTCTTAAAAAACCAAAAACCCGAGTTACAAATACACATAAAAAATGTATGTATTCCCTTATAGGGCTTGTAAATTTGCTGCAAAGAAACCCCTTAAATATTTTTGTAAAGTTTAAAAACCATTTAGATTAGTATGCAAAAACCATATTTGATAATATCTAGAAATTTTCCCCGGGGGGGTTTGGGGGAAGAAAAAAATTTTCATAAATTAGGGCCCCTTTTTTTCATTCAAGGATTTTTAAACCCCCCAAAAATCGGGGTATTTTTCCTAGCTTTAATTTTATCTTTTAAACTTTTTATTTTACATACAAAAAAGTTTCTGTCGCATACCAGGGGTGAAACCCTCCCGGGAAAACCCCGGATTTAACTTGCCAAACCCTGCACCCTAACCAAAAGAAAAAATCTCCCAGTGGGAGGGTTCTGTGTTTCTGCGGGGTTAAACCCACTGTTTTGGTTTTTTCATATACCCGGAGACTCCCTTTTACTGTAATTTCAGTTTTTGTAAAATCTTTTGGGGAAACCCGCCCCCAACGGTCTCGGCGGGGGGCACCATGAAAAAATTTGGGACAGTTTTTTTTTGGGGGGCCAAAAATTTTGGGAAAAATTTTATATTTGGACAAAAATACATGCACTTTGGAACATTTTTTTATATTCAAGTCAGTTAAATATTTTTTTTAAAATTTAAGTTTGTTTATTTTTTGCCCTCAAAAAGGGTTTATTTTTTTTTTGTTGTAAATCTCCCCTTTACTATACAGTTTATTTTCATTTTTCTGTTTTAAATTTTTACCTTTGTTTTCTAAATGCTTCTTTTTCCCTTTTACACTTGTTTTTTACACCTAAATTTCCCTGACTGGGGTAAAACCCAAAGGTTTGTTTCTATTCTATCATTGTACTAAAAAGAAAAGTGAAGTACGGTTGAATTACAATGCCCCCCCTGTTGGTACTTTTTCATAAAGCTCTCAGGGGCCTACCTCACATCAGTTTGATTACGTCATGGGATATCATTGTCCTCTTCAAAAAGCTTTTAACTAATAGGGCAGCTCCCCCCTTTTACAGCTAGTTCCCAACTGCCTTTTCTTTTTCCATTTCCCCTCTGTTCCCTTTTTCATTTTACTATTTATTTTTCTCTTGTAGGGGGGTTTTATTTTCGCATCTTCCATCCTAAAGGTAAACATTTGTTAACAAGGGACAGGGTTTTCTTTGCAATCGGGCAGTGGTATTAAATTACCCATAAAAACAAGGGGACAACACTGAAAAATTCCGAAATATTGGGAAATTTTATGCTTACTTCGCTTTTGCCCAAAACCAAAACCCTTTATTTAACATTTCCCGGTACCTAGCCCAACCCAAACGCTGGAAAGAAACGGTACGACGCCAGCAAATCAGTAAATGATCTTCATGAACCCTTTTAAAAAAAAAAAAAGCCCCATACAGTTTGGGAAACAGATATCTGCAGTTTTTGGGGTTTTAAAGCCCATTTATGGCAATATGTTTCCCGGGTTTTTTGCGAAGAAAAAGGTTTATAAATCTCTACCCGGTTGTTTTTTTTTTTTGGGGACAATAATAAAACACGTTTGGTAATGCCACTTTTTTTTTCAAAAAAAGTAACAAAATTACTGTCTTTGTCCTAAACCTTTCCATCACCTTTTTTGGAGTCGACTTTCAGAAAAAACTCCTCCCCAAAAATGACCACACAAAAAAAGAGGGCCCTTACCCCTAAATTTTTTACTAAACCCGTTGGGAGTGGGGGTAAAACTGAGAAAATAAAGAAACTTTCAAAAAATCCCAGTGGAAAACCAATCCCAAGTACTTAAAAGTACAATAAAATTTGCTAGAGAAAAAATTTAGCTAAAGGCTGAAAGGGTTTCTTAAAAAAAGGGTTATGCTTTTACAACTGGCCAACTATTTTAAATAATCCCAACAGTGCTATCAAAAACCAAAAAATCAAATTTAGCATGTTTCTGGGGAGAAAACCATGTTTGTATTTCCTGCCTTGTTTTGTTTTTTATGAAAAAAAAAATAAAAAAAAAAGGCAAAAAACGGCAGACCCCAAAATGTAAACAAAAATTCCCCCACTAGATGGCAACAACTGAACATTCTATGTTAAACCTGGAAATTCAAAAAACTGCCCCAGAAACAGCAAAAACTCCCCTCTAAAACTACAAACTTTTTCACCTTTAAAACGACTTTCTAAAACCCATTTACCCCTTTCGAAGAAAAAAGCGAACTTTTTTCACTCACGGGAAACGTAAAGAAAACTTTACGCCATCTTTTTTTCCCACTCTAACCGAATTTTTCCGAACAAGTCCATCTTTACGGGGGAAAAAAAAAACCCAAAAAAGGAAAAAATTATGCCCTTTGGGCCGGGACATTTAATTTCACGGGAAATTACTTCAGGGAAACAACTCTCCTGGTTTAAGCTTCTATTTCAGCTGCCCACTTTTTGCGGGGTTTGCGGGGAGTAGATAAAAAATGTTTTGCGCCCCCGGGCCCCAAAATGGTCCGACAGATTTTGGGAAACCCTGCCCCCTGCTGCGTGAAAAGGGTTCCCTTTTCCTTCCAAGTCTCCAACAGGAGCCAGAAAAAGGACCCATTTGCTTTAACAATTTTTTTTTGCAGGTTTTAAAAATGAATGGACCCCATGGGGGCCCCAAAAAGGAGAAAAGGAATTTAAAAGGGTCGGGTTTTTTAAAACCAAGGGTGGGGGACTTCTGAAGAATTTTTACGAGCACCTCGTGTGTGATTTTGGAAGCCCCCCATTGAAGAAACATGAGTCCAAAATGGGGAGTGTGACACCCAAGATCCCTTTCCCCATTTTCCCCCATGTGCAGGAGGGGTGGGCTGTTAAAGGTTTCCAAAGGGTACAGTCATGATCTGAAAAAAATCTTTTCAAGACCCTCCATCAATGTTTGATGGGATACCTGGGGGATTTTTTGGGGCCTTAGGGAAAGGGGTTCCCCTTCAGAGATGATTTTGTTTTAAACTGGTCCTGGGATTCCCCAGGAATTTTTTTCCAATCCATTTATGAAAACGGGGGGTACCCCAGAGATTAAAGGACCTGAAAGGGATAGTCAAACCACTTAAAAAGGGTAAATTTAGAAAAAGCCCCCCTTTTTGCTCCCCTGCATAAACCCACTCTTTTTTCGTGGGGCAGTACAGGCCGGGGCCCCCAAAAACATCTGGGCCCGATATTCAAAAATCGGGGTTTCCATCTAAGGCCTTCGGCAGGGAGATCTGCCTTTTTTTGGAACTTCCACCTTCCTTAAATTTTCTGCAAGGTGTTTACTCAAAGATGATTTTCCCTCACCCCATAAATTTGAAAACCGGGGAAACCCAAAAACCCTTTCAGATCTGAGGGCCCCCTTCAGTAAAATGCCCCCCTTGATGTTGAGTCCCCTTCATGGAAATTGACGAACTACCCAGGGGGTGACATGATAAACGGCCAGGGAATAAAAGGTCTTTTTTTTTTCAATCCCAAAGCTTGATTCCTAAAAACGCCCCCGGGCCCCCTTTTAACCCCTTTTTTTTCCCAAGGTAAATTTAAAACCAAAAAACCAAGGAGCTGCTTTTGGGGGAATGCTCTGTTTAGAACTATCGTTCCACCCTTTTTTTTTTCCCCTTCAAAGACTTTAATTAAACGGATTTGAGGATGATTAAAGGTGCTGCGGTTGAGAATTCCACTGAAAAAGTGGGGGGAAAACCAAAAAATGCCACCCTTTCCCTCATTGAGAGATCACCCTTTTTTCCTTTTTGAAACTTTTTTTGGGGAAAATTTGGATGTAAAATTTAATCCCCCCAAACTGCTTTTAACAACTTTTTTCCAGGAAAAGCGGTTAAAAACAATGAGTCCAAGATCTAAAGGACCCCCATTTTTGCCCCGGGAGTTGTCCATTTCCCCTTTATTTCGGGATAAAGTTCTGGCCCCAAAAAAGCTCAAATGTTTTTCTCTATAATGATGAGTCTTTAAAGGTTTTAGAAAAAAGGGCGGGGGCCAGTAACCATTTTGTTTTTCTAAAAAGTTCTGTTTGGGAAAGGTCGTGTTGCAATGTCTGCAGGTTTGGGTTCCGTGTCCCACAATTCAGGCTGTAGCAGCGTGAAAGCGTCTGTTTCTTTGATGGGTTGTGAAAAAATAATGAAATCCCCTTTTTCTCATTGTAAATGAAAACCCAGAACAACTTTGCTATCTGTGAAAAAGGGGTTGTGGAAAAGGATGTCAATTTCAAAAGACACTGAAACCCCAGACAAACATGCCAAAAACCTTTCGGCACAAAGCTCCAGTCTGGGGGATAGATATCCAGGCCCTGGAAAAAAAAAAAAATCTTTCTTTACTTGCTTTCAAAAACCCGTTTTAAGGGATTTCCAGTCCTCCCCAGTCTTTAAAAATGCAGCTGCTGCCACTGCTCTCTCCGAGCCATTTAGGGAAAAAAAAGTTTCCTGTTGGGTTTTTTGAGCAGCGGTGGCAAAATGTGTAAGAAAACTAATATTTTAAAAGGGGCAACTTTTTAAGAGTGTTTCTTCAACTCTCCCCCAACCCTTTTCATTTTTTTTGGGGGGGGAAGGGGGGAAAACCCCGTTTCCCGGGGGGTCTGTGGGAATTCATGAAGTTTCTTTTTCCCTGAAAAGGTGATAGGGACACAAAACCAAGTGGGTTATACGACTGGTTTTCAGTGGGGAGGATTTCCCCGCTGGGGTGAATTCTTTCTTCCTTTGAACTTGGTAAGTAAACTGTCCCGAATCCAAGTCAAACAGCAAAAACCCCAAACTGCGTTGCATAAAGGGGCCTATCTGGATCATGATACAGGGGCCCCTTTAGGGGTTTTTAGCATGATTCCCGCAGGGAAAAGGCTTCCATAAACCCCTTTTACTGTTAGAAGCCAACTTATGTAGCCTGAGATTTGAACAAGCCCCAACCCTTTCCTGCGGGTTTTTTTAAAGACTGATGGCAGCCTCTGGAGAAGGAAAGAGATTTCAGGCCATCGTCCATATAGAAATCACGGAAAAAACAAATGTTAGAGGCCCCCCCAAAATCCTTTTGGCCCGGGCCCCTTGTGCCTCTTCTGACAGGAAAATAAATACCCCTGAAAGGGGAAAGGGCTATTTCCGAAAAATGCACCTTCATGCGGGGAAATTTTTTTTTCCCCTTCAAGGAACTTTTTTTTGGAACCGAGAAAAACCAAAAAAATTGCGGGTCTTCCCGGGTTTTACCGGAAAAAAGTAAAACATTTGCTGTATGTCTACCAAAAAGGGATTGGTTTCCCCTTTTTGAAACCTCAAGGGAAACCCCCAAAATTATTATTGAGATCAGGGCCCCGTCAAAAGTACTTTTGGTTTTAAAAAAAAAAAAATCTTTTTATGCTGTGCACTAGGGAGTCAAAGACAAAATCTTTTTGAAATGGTTTTTTTGGATGAAAAAACCCCCAAAAAAGGACGGGAAATACCAACGCTCCTCTCCCGGGTTTTCAGTGGAGGTGCCTTTTCTGCATGCCCCATTCCTAAAGAAAACTTTTTCCCCTGAAAATCAAAGGGAAATTCTGTTTCATCTCAGGTTTCTTTCTGAAAATTTTGCTGGAGTGAGTGAAGTGTTTAAGTGCCTGTAAGCGGTTGTCTGGGGAAGCTGTGGTCGCCATGTCCTGAAAGGAAGAGGAGCGACCCCGTTGTTCCTTTTTTCCCCCGGTTGTACTTCTCTGTCCCGATTGTAAAGGAAAATTGGAATGTCCTCTATTTTAAAGGAGCCTCCAAATCATCATCCTTTTTTGGTGAAAGACAATCTGCATCAGAGCCCCCACGAGGATGAAGCCTTTGTTTAAAAAGAAACTGAAAAAAGGGTCATCACAGTAATATCGCTCTTTAACTGTGTAAACTCTTTTGGGACATGGGGCTCAAATAGAGAGGGGGGCCATTTTCCAAGATGTTGGGCAACAGGGGGAACCAAAGATGGCTTATGAACATCTCCAATGCATACATCACCCAAAATAACCCCAAACCCAAAACCGTTTTTTTTGGCATATGGTGCATTATGCGGGCCCCTTTACTTGTCTTCTAGCCTTATGTACTCTAAATTTCTCTGCCTAAATTAAAGAGCACAATGGGAGCCTTTGCTCCCTAAAGCTTGGGGATATACTTTGCAAGGGGGTTTCAAGGGGGGCTATGGTTTAATGCCATTTGGGGTGTCGGGATTTCGAAACGATTATTTGGATCTCGTTGCACTCGAGTAAAGGTTGGTAAAGAGAGCTGAATGCTGCCATCATTAGCCTCGACCATGAAACCCACAAGCCTGTCTGCCTTCTGTTTCCATGGTTCCTGTACAGGTTTCCAGGAAATAAGGTGTGGCTATCCCTGATATATTGAACAGAATAAAAAAATTCAGACCGTGCAAGTGATCTATTACTTTGATCATCCAATATTCAGAATCAGAATCAGAATCAGCTTTATTGCCAAGTTTGTACATACAAACAAGGATTTGACTCCGGTACACTTTGCTCTTTGGTTTTTTTTTTTGGGCCCTACAGAATATACATATTTTCAATGTACAAATATACACATATATAAATAAAAAAAAAGGCGCATTTGCAACATCTTTATGCTGTGTTTTGTACTCTATTGAATGTTCAACAGAGAAAAACCCGGGGGAAGGGAAAAGTCTCCTGTGGCGGCTGGTTTTTTAGTGAACAGCGCTCTGTAGCGTCGGCCTGAAAAGGCAGAACTCTAAACATTTTTATGTGCAGGGTTGGTGTGGGGTCTGCAGAGATTTTAGCAGCTCTTTTCCCTGACCCTTGACCTGTATAAATCCTGGGGTTGGGGGGAAAGGTCAGCCTGATGATTCTCTCTGCAGTCCTGATTGTTTCGTTGCTTTCTGGACCTGTCCTGTTTTGTGGAGGAACCCAAAACCACATGAGATGGATGAAGACAGGACAGACTGAAAATGGGGAGGGTAGAAGATGACCAGCAGCTCCTGTGGAAAGGTTTAAACTTCTTGGGGGGTTTCCTCAGGAAGTACAGTCTCTGCTGGGCCCCTTCTTTCGAAACAGTGTCTATGTGTGAAAGACCATCTCGGTCCTCAGAGATGGTGGTTCCAAAAACCTGAAGTGATCCACAGCCGACACGGGTTGTTGAAGGATGGTGAAGGGGGGTGTATGGAGGTGGTGTTTTTTCCGAAAGTCCACCACCATCCCCACAGTCTTTATGGGTTTTAGTTCCAGGCAGTTCTGACTAAAACAGTGGGGGTATCATGCGATCCAAAACCCCCTGTCTGTATGCAGACTCATCACTGTCCTGGATCAGTCCAATGACAGTGGTGTCGTTCTGCAAACTTAAGGAGTTTTCACGGACGAGTCCGCTGAGGTGCAGTCATTTGGTACAGGGAGAAGAGGAGTGGGGTAAAACACACCCCTGGGGGGGACCCCCCCACTTATTGATCTGGTTTGGGAAAAGATGCCCCCCCGCTCACCTGCTGCTGTCGGTCCGTCGGAAGCTGTTGATCCACTGACAGGTGGAGGCTGGGACGTTGAGCTGGGTGAGCTTCTGGTGGAGGGGGTCTGGTATGATGGTGTTGAAGGCTGAGCTGAAGTTTACAAACAGGATCCTGGTGTAGGTCCCCGGGGGGTCGAGGTGTTGCAGGATGAAGTGTAGACCTAAGTTTAAAACATCAAATCTGCCGACCTGTTTGCTCGGTAAGCAAAACTGCAGGGCGTCCAGTAGAGGGCCTGTGATTTTCTTTCAGGTGCTTCAAACCCCCGTCCCCAAAGGATTTCATGACCAACCCGGACGTCAGGGCGACAGACCCTGTAGTCATTTTAATCCTAGGAAATTTGGGTTTCTTGGGGGCCCGGGATGATGGTAGATCGTTTGAAGCAGGAGGGTACCTCACACTTCCTCCAGGGGGGTTTTTTAAGACCCTGTGAAGATTGGAGCGAGTTGATGTGAACAGACTTTCAGGGAGGGTGGGAAGTTATCAGGTCCTCCCAGCTTTCTTTGTTTTCATGCGCTGAAAGAGCCTATTTACATCTTCCTCAGAGGTTTTTTTAGTGCAGGCAGAGGATCGAAAGGGAGTGGGGGTTGGTTGCTTTTTGTCGAATTTGTTCCGAATGGGATGTGGAGGGTTGGTTTGAGGTGTGAATCGCTTCTTGTCATTTCTGCAGTAGAAGCCATTCAGACGGTTAGCCAGGCGAGGACTTTGTTCAGGAAGGGTGGTGGGGCTTCTGTAGGCAGTCAGGTTTTCTCAGACCAGTCCATACAGCCGAAGCGTCACCAGTAGAAAGGCTGTTTTTCAGCTTCTCACTGTAGAAAAAAATTTCTCTTGGGGCCCTTTGATCTCCTTTGTAAGTCTGTTCCTGTCCTGCCTTTTTACCGCGCCCAATCTCCACTGCTGTGGAGCTTCTTCCTTTGTCCCTGCGCAGATTCCTTTGGGTGGAGTAAACCATGGCTTGTTGTTCCCAAAGGTGCCAAAAGGCTTTGGTCTGCACACAAGTGTTCTCACAGAAACTGATGTATGATGTCACCACCTCAGTTAGTTTCGTTTAAATCAGTGGCTGAGGTTTCCCAAAAAACAGTCCAGTCTGTGCATTCAAAGGCAGGCCTGTTGCGTCCGCTTTGATTCCTCAGGCCCAAATTTTTAACAGTGTGTGAACCACGGGGTTTTGGGAAGCTCTTAGTTTCTGTCTGTGGGTTGGGATGAGGTGGATAAGGCAATGATTCGAAAGTCCCCAGAGCAGCCCTGGTAACAGCATGATATGGAGTCCTTAAAAGCTGTGTAACAGTGGGTCCAGTGTGTTTTTTTCCTCTGGTGGGACACTTAATATGCTGTCTGGTTTTGGGAGCTCATTAGAGAAATCTGCGCTGTTAAAATCTCTCCTTTAATATGATAAAAGAGTCACGGTTTTTTTTTTCTCCACGTCTGTAAACAGCTCAGCAAGATGTTTTTCCGCGGCAGAAGTGCAACCCATGCGGGGGGATATGAGCCGATTATTATGAAAAAAGGAAACCCTCGGTTGAGTAAAACGGTTTTACAGATTATGGAAAATGACTCCAGATCCGGACTGCATGTTTTTTCCCCCAGCACTTTTACGTCCTCTGCACCAAGCTTCGTTTTTATAAAAAGGGAATTCCGCCTCCCCCCTTCTTCCCTGATAGCTCCGTGCTGCAAAATCCGCTTTGAACAACCGTGGAAGTCCCGGTATCAGCAGTGCGCGGTTCCCGGGATGTTGTCACTCAGCCATGTCTCGGTGAAGCAAAAGAACGGTGATCTGCGGAGGTCCCCGAGTTTTTTTCCGGTGAGAAGAAGTAGCTCGTCCCCCTTTGTTGCTTAGAGAGCGGACATTTGCCCGATGTATTGAAGGCAGGGGGGTGCGAAGGTCCTCTTTTGCGGAGCTTTACCAGGGCCCCCAGCACGCTTTCCCCTCCGACGCTTCCGGGCAGTATCCCGTAGAGTGCCGCCGCTCCGCTTGCCAGAAGCTCAGTGAAACCCCCTGATCAAAATGAAGGATGGTGAAAAAAAACCCCAAGAGAGGACTCTCTGATGTTGGGGAAGTTTCCCCTCTCTCGAATTTAACCCCCGAATTTTTGGCCTGAGACCCACAGTACTGTGGCTCAAAAAAATAATAAAAACACACCCAAAAACAAAAACAAGGAGAGAAGCGAAGCTCCAAGGCTGCCATCGTCGGCGCCAATTTGGTGATCAGCATCAGGACGACCAACAGGACGGACCAGCATCAGGACGACCAGCAGGAAATACCTTTAAAAAGACTTATTTTAGAAAAAAAGGGGAAAGTCCTGAGATTTTCCTTTGCCACAATTTTGGTGGATGTCGTGGGAAACAGCCGGTTCCTTTTGTCATTTTTTTTCCTCCCCCCCGTTATCTGTATATAGGAGAATCCGGGGTGTTTTGACCACGGTGCAGTCCCCCGGGTGTAGGGCTGTAACATGCTTTTTACTTCCACACTCTGTACAGATTACCTATTCTTCACAGTTCCTTTCCCCAAATTTGAAGATTTGCAACACTTAAAAACCAAATTCCATATTTTTTTTAGAAAATTTCCTTTCTTTCTTCAATGAGCTTTTCCCCTGAAGGTTCTACATTTAGAAAGAGGATGAGGCTTTTTGTGTAGCACACAAGTTTTGGCTGGATCATCTGTTGTGATGGGTCTACTTGCAGATGGAATACCGGGTTTTGAGCAGAGCCACCTTTGCTGTCCAGGTAATGGTCTTAAGTAAAAACCCCCGGTCTTCAGTACAGCGAGAAGCTTATGACCATCAGTTTTAAAACAGGACCCGCCTATGGTTTTCCGTTGAATCAATTATTCAATGTCGTCACCATGAAACTGGGATCAGTTCTCCTTTTTTGCTTGTTTCACACAAAGTTCCCCCAAAAAAACTGATTTAAAGGATAGAGAACCCTGTTTTCCTCTTTATATCGAAATCCTGATGTTAGCCACTTTTTTTGAAATAGAATGGCAAATTCCGGCCACAGCAGGGTTAATAAAACCACGTGGCGTGTCTAAGTAACTCAGACCTTTGAGATTTCCATCCACCTTGGCCGCCTCTATCTCCCATTAACCAAATCTCCAAGTTCTCTTAATTTGCGATGGTCTTTTATTAGAGAATTTTTGGAAAACCCCTCCCCAAAAATTTTTAAACAAGGGGGTTCTCAACCACATCTGAAACCCCCCTTAACTTCTCCTCTAGTCTATCCCAAAACCTGCCCTGAAGGTCCATACTCAGGGGTAATTCACATGCCCCCGTTCTTATAGGTCTAGAATGTTTTTCCCTGCTGAATCTTTTTTTCCTAGCCCCTTTAACTAAAAAATCAAGCTGTTCAATGGCTGAGAGGTTTTAACCCTCCTGATGGCAACTCAAAAAGGATGCTCTCCAGGCCCTAAAACCCACTCCGGACGATCATTAAACTGTGTGAGACCTGTGGGGAACTAGCTCACGTCGTGGCAATGAAAATCTGACAAGTTTTTACATGCTTTTTTTACTTTCATCTCCTTGACTCATTTGCGGACCCTTATTTTGGTGTAGCAAGTATTTTTGTACAAAGGCGAGTTGTCAGTCCTGTTTTTTTTGTCTTTCCTACTGTAGAAAGTGTCCGTTGGGGTTATCCAAGGAATTTTGGGGTTTTTTCCCCCAAATTTTTTTGGTATAGATTTATCATTTACTCTTGACTGCTTCGTGAAATGGTGATTGGATCCTACTGTCTTGGTTAGATTCTGAGCCTAGGTTGTTATGGTAGGTTCTGGTTTTGGCTGAACTGGCAATGCCATTTCTGGTGCACAGATTCTGTGATCAGAGTCATGTATAGGTCCATATTGGGTTGGTTGCAGGTCTGCATCACATGAATCCGGGTTTTCATTTTAGGCATGCCTTCACTTTTGGTAGCTCCCTTTTACATATTTTTTGTGCGTGATTCTGGATCCTCATTTGGAACGTCTATTTCCCTGAAAGTCTCATTTTTGCGTTTCCACAGCTGACTCTAAAGACTTCCCGGGTTTAGCCTTTTGGCAGCTGCAGCCTTTTACTGCGAACGAAAATTTATCCAATTAAGCCTCTAAATGTGTTTTTTTTAGCTGTGTTGGGGGGCCCAAGCTCTGCTTGTCGTATCCTCAGTTTTAATCTCTTTCTCAAAAAAATGCTGCTTCAGCTTTCCCCGGGGTTGCTTTTTTGCACGTGCCAATGCTGCACCTGCTTTGCTGGCTGCCGAAACATGTAGACTGCTTAGACGAGCCGAAGGGGGTTGATCTTGTTTTAAACAGATGCTGATATGGGTTTTCCTGGACATGATGAAGCCTAAAGCACTTTGCCTTACTTTTTTGATGAGCTGGGTCTTTCCAGTTGACTAGTTCTTCCCAATGTAGAAAAGGTGGTCTGCCAGAAAGTTTTGTTTTACTGTCATGTCCTCAACCTCCAACCGCCTTGTTTGGAGTCGACATTCGTAAAACCCTCCCCCAAAAAGACCCACCAGACAAGAGGGCTTACATTGGACTCTTTACTGAAGCCAGTTGGAGTTGGTGTAAAACTGAGAAATGAAAATACAACTTTCAGAAATAATACACAGTAGCAAACAATACAGTACTTAAAAAGTACAATAATTTTGCTCCAAGAGAAAAAATTTTAGCTAAGGCTGTAAAGGGTTCTTATAAAAAAAAAGTATGCTTTTTACAAATGGCCAAATTTTTTAGTTTTTAAAAAAAAAATTCCATTGCAAATTTAAATACATACCAACAGTGCTTTCAAAGACCAACTGAATCGAAGTAGCAGTTTTTCTTTAAGAAAACCCATGCTTTGTATTCTCCTGCCTTGTCTGCTTTTAGACATCATCAAAAAGGCAGACTCCTAAATGTAGTACATAAAAATTTCCGCCACTAGATGGCAACAAAGGGAACACTTTTATAGTATAAACCTGTGAAATATCAAAAAACCTGACATGCCCAAACAGCACAATTACACTTAAATATTATGCGAAAAAACGTTATGCCCTTTAAGAATTTTTTTGGCTTGGTTTTTACGGTTTTTTTAACAGAGTATTGGTTCCTTTAGCTCAGTACCTAAAAAGTATTTTTTTAAAAATTTTTACATTCCCCTTATTAAATCACAGCGTTCTGCAACTATGGCCCCCCTAACCCCTAATGTTGTTCACTCGGCTTTTTTTTTCCACGTTTTTTTCCCCTCCCCCAAATCCCTTTTTCTCGTTTTTAAACCCCCATGTTCAGTGTTGTCTATCTTTCATTACCGTCCTAGTACAATTTTCGTACTGAATCTCATATATTTTCACAAACACAGCATATCCAGGTCAATTCATTTAGCATGGGGGCTAAAACCCCAGGGCTTAGTGGGACAAACCCTGTGATAAGGTTGAGCAAAGACGCTCCCCTTTTAATTTTTTAATGGGCAATGAATTTAAAGCAAAAACCGCTATTGCAAAAAAAAAGCAAAACTTGAAAAAGATAATATATGCTATACATTCCGAAGAACTTCCCGGGTTTGCCACTGTCCTGTTGCCGGGGCTTCTTTCCGGTCATTTAAAAAAAAAGGCATCTGCGGATAGGGTTGGGGGCACTAGCTGTCATCAGGTCAGTCAAACATTTTTTTCAGTTCCATTAGATAAAAAAAAAAAACCGAATCTCAAAGGGTGTTAAAATTACCTGCCGTTTTTGTAATAAAAATTTTTTGGGAGAAAATCTCATCACTGATCTTCATTAAGCCACTATCCAGCAAACTGTTAAAAAGACTCGCCTCTGCCCCAAGGCAATGGTGTGTCCACGTGATCAAAAAAAGCGTAATCTGATTGGCTAAAAAACGCTCGACTCGATCGAGTGCTGATTGCTTTGTCTTGAGTCACCAGAAGGTCAACACATTTGCAGGCAAATTTTTGCAGGTGAATTTCTGCAGGTGAATTTTTTCAGGCGAATTCTTGCAGGTGAATTTTTGCTGGCAAATTTTAAGTACAAAAAAAAATTCACATACATAATTGCACAGGATAAAACAGACATTATATTTAAAATGATGGGCCGGGCAAGGAAAGCATTAATCAGAAAACTACTCAAGATGCCAATAGTAACTCTGGAAGAGCTGTAGAGATCTTTTGCAGCTTAATGTGTTGAAAGGACAAAAATCTGGCTTTTATGGAAAAATGGCAGAAAGAAAGCTGTTGTTGAAAGAAAGATATAAGAAGAGGCTGCAAAATCATTTCAGACTGGGGTGGGGCAAGAGCTTCCAGCAGTACATCATCCCTAAACAAACAGCCAGACCTATTGTGAAATCGACAAGGTCTGAGAATCTAAAAAACTAAAAAACTGTGGGTCTAAGAAAAGTCCAATCTTTAGATGTAAAAGCTAGTAAAGACAGAGCCCAAAATAGTTACAGCTGTAATTGCAGCAAAAGGTGTCTTCTTTTTACACTATAAATATTAATACTTTGGAACACATTTTAAAAACCAGGTATCATTTTCCTTCTACGTAACAATGATGTACTACTTTGTGTTGATCTGAAAAGCACATTAAAATGTATTGAGTTTAAATTTGTAACGTGACAAAATGTGAAAAAGCTCCAGGAAGGGCATGAATACTTTTGTGTGGCGCTGTATTTTGTTAGATGTTTTTGCAAATCCTTCATTGCATAAAAGGTTTGACATGTTGAGCAGGGAAATGCAATGAATTCAGTAAATGAAGAGGAAAAGAAGCTTATCTAGAAAGAGAAGACACAGGAGAGTCTGTGATACAGCCTGCGAGTGTGGAGAGCTCGTCTGTCTGATGATACAGCTGGCACTAACAGCATGGGCATTTGCTGCAGTGCATGGAAATACTAATTCAAAGTAAAGCTTAAAGTAAATTATTGATGTGTGATGAAAGACAACCATACGATCTTTAATGTGGGAAAGCATATATAAAAGAATTATTGAGCAGGCACAAGTTAGGCCAGCCTGTGCTCACGAGGGAGATAGAAGCACAGGCATGCAAAGTTCAGCTTGCTGTCATGCCAGAAAAACAACACAAACATCATCTTCTCAGATGCGACCTCCTGTGTTGGTCCATCATTCAGCTTTCTGTTCACGCCGGAGAGCTTCAGATCAGGCATATGCAAGCAAAACCCTAAATATGATGTGAAACTCTCTCAGCCTGCAGCAAAGAGTGTGAACGGTTTACAGCTTAAAAAAATGCGGCCAAGCCTTTCATCAGCAGCCAAAGGCATCTTCAGAGGCAAGTGAAGAAAAGGAGGGAGAGCGGTAAAAGAGAAGCACCTTTAACTGTAACCAATGACCCATAGCTGGGAAAAGGTTCTCTAGGGATATTTGGGTGATAGTATTTTATCCGAAGCAGCTATGGAAAATGTGGGGAATAATATGCATTTCTTATATCCAAACAGGCATCCTCTAGCAAAACTACTTTTTCACAAAGTCGATCCTGTCTGTTTGTTTTTTGTTTTTGTTTTTGAATCAAGCAGCATCAATTTTCTTTTTAAAAGAAAAAATGCTTTTTATGTCAGAAGACAAAAAAATGATTGATTGTATCCCACTGTCAGTAACTCATAGGTGCTGAATGGAATTGATCCACAGCATGACAGAAAGAGGCTAACAAGGAGGGTTATGACCTTTGCAGCGACTGCAGGAGGGGCAATAATGAAAGAACCAAAAGCAATTATCTCGTCAGCTCCGTGTTTCTCTGTATGATCAATGGACCAATATGGCTTCATGTCTACAATCACCTTAAGTCTTTAGTGATAACCTGGATGTGTCAGAGTAAGCAGGTGTGACGTTAGGTCTTGATTCAGATCTCACAACTTCATATGGATGAGAAAATTCTGAGTAGATCCTGAGTGACTGAGTGCTCACCAATGTTTCCGGCACACACACATACAGGTTCTTGCAAAATTATTCATCCGGTAAACATTTTCACTTTTGTCTCCTCTGTATCTAAAAAGGAATTTATGTGATAGACCAACACATAGTATCAAGTGAAGGTAGAATATATTTGAATTTCTTTTACAAAAATCTGAAAACTGTGCCTTAAATTTATATTCAGCTGCCCCTTAACCAGTAAACTGAAGAGCCATTTTTGTTGGCTGTTACAGCTGTAAGTCTTTGACGCATGGATTTACCAGCTTTGTCTATATATAGAAACTGAGTTTGTGCTTATTCTTTACAGAGGAGCTCAAGCTCAGCCAGATTTTCACTTGGACTTAGATCTGGGCTTTGATTGAGCCATTCTAACACATAAATATGCTTTGATCTGGCTGTATGTTTAGGGTTGGTTTCCTGCTGGAAGGTGAACCTCCGACCCAAGTCTTTTGCAGCAGCTTTTCTTCCAGGACTGGGCTGTATTTAGCTCCATCCAGCTTCCCATCAACTTTCACCAGTTTCCTTGTCTCTGCTGAAGAAAATTCTCCTCGCAGCATGATGATGCCACCACGTTTAACTGCAGGGATGGTATGTTCAGGGTGATGTGCTTTGTTAGTGGTCCTCCACAAATAACATCACAGGATTTATTTTGGCTTTCTTCCATCTCTACATCTCCTCCAGAGTACCTGAGGGCCTGTTGGCTGATTTACTGATCAATGCTCTCCTTGGCTGGTCTGTCAGTTTAATGTACGGCCATTACTTGATAGACCTGCAGTTGTATCATATTCCTTACATTTTACGTTTATAGATAAAGCGATGCTTAGAATACTGTTTTAAACTAATTAGGGGACTTGAGGTAATTATTATTACAAGTATGCACTGTTGTGTCTTTATATCACCTGAAGTCCCAATAGAATACTTGGACGTTAGTGGTTTTAACGTGACAAAGTGTGACAAAGTTCAAAGGGTCTAAATACCTTAACAAAACATTGTACATGCATCTATAAAAGAACACAAACAGCTAGTGTGGGGATTTTTTTCTTTGTTTATCAGAGGTATTCATAGGTCTGAGGGCATCTTGTGTGACAGTGCACAGCCCAGACAAGGCCTCCAGTGAAGCGTATTAATCAACAAAAGCAACTCAGTGGTAGGCCTTAGTCATCCCGCATCTTTTATCTGGACAGAAAGCAGAGCTATCCTTGCGAACAGTGGCCGTTGTCACGCAAAATAATTATTTTACATGAGCTGACATAGTAGCTCAAAAGCCATCAGCAGTAACTGCATTCAGCTTGCACAGTTTCCCCTCACTTTTCCTTGTTCTCTCTCTTTGCATTGGCAATAAAAGCTGAAAACAGTCATCCTCAGAAAAGAACCCCCTGCAGTGTTTTCACATTTTTAACTCCATCTTTTTTTAATTTTGTTTTCTCTCAGTTATATAAACAAGTGACAGCGGAGGAAATCCAATTCTGTCGAATACAGCCATAAACAAAATGAACTCCAGAAATGGCTATAGAGTTGAATACCATTAGACAAAAGCTTAACATTAAAGATTAGAACAAACAAAGCCAGCGTCTCATAACCCTGATCCTTGCATCACACTCGTCACATGGTTTATGGTTTGCTACGTCAGCACACCTAAATCTTAGCCAAGTTCTGAAGAAGATTGTTAATTACCCATAAATCAGCAGTGATGTAAGAGGGAGTCTTGTCAAACCTACAGGACAGTGTGTGTTGAGAATACATGTCTTCTCTTTAATTCATATTTCTGGTTCATTAGATTCCCTGTAACTGATGGCAGGTGTGAAATCAGAAATCAAATCAAATCAAATCACACGTATGCAACCAGGTTATTGAAGATTTGTTTGTTTTCATTTGAACTGTATAGGATTCAGTTAATAACAAACCTATTTGTACTCCTGGCAGATTTAGGTAGTAATGTTTTAATTTGTTTAGGACAACTTGTATCTTCTGACTGGTAGTAAAATTAAATGAGTCTAGACTTTCATATTAGAACCTGTACCTCTCACAGTGTTGAATTTTCTCCGATTATGCCACCTCACAGCATACTCTGAGTTTTAGAGAGTGAGCAGCTAATAACACTGTCTGGATCCAACGCAGCGTGCCAGAATGATGAGAAACAATTACTAGAAAACAGGATTTCACTGCTGCTAACCTGATATGTTGCATGTGGTTTGACATTTAACCTAATGTCTGCAGAATTTTGATAAAAAAATGGTTTGATGATGAGGTGGCTGTTGCATCACTCAACAAGACACTTTTCTGAATACATCTTAAACTGAACAAAATATCTCACTGTTTGATGTATGCATGCAGAAGCAAGATAATTTGCTATAAATGTAAAAATCTACCCCTGGTGAAGAATGCTAACCTACACCTGTAAGCTACTAATGATCAGATTTTACTGAAAAGCATGGATATGGAAGCCGATGCAGAACATACTATTCTGGATATATCACAGTTGGATATGTCCTGAGGTTGGCACTCACACATTCAACTCTGGACATATATGGTGAAATTGAGGAATTCCATGTGTGGTGTACCAAAAAAAGAGCTGAATGGAAAATTCCTTTGCCTGTTATTGACGGTAAATCTTTTTCCTCCTCCTCCTTCTACTCCCCGGAGACAGAGTCTTCTAGTTTGCTGCCAGAAATCTCCCACAGTTGGCTGCAGTGTTGGGCAGGAGCTCAATTGCAATGTCAATCTAAATGCTATTAATGCTTACCTCTAGTGTTAATGTATTTTTACAAAGAAAAAAAAAACCCAATGTTTCATTTCCCAATACCATTTGCAGGCAATTGACAGCCTGGAATTACAGAAAGATAATTAGAAAATAAGGCTCACTAAGCTGTCTTTTCCAGATGACTGTTGAGTTAATGACAGAGAGGGCTTGTTTCACACTGGCAGCTCAACAACCTGCAGACTGGTTTCACTTATGTGGTTCCGGTCAGAAGTTTGCATATATTCATTATCAGGATGGAAATCACATTAATTTGTTGGTCTTTTATTGATTTATTTTACCGGTTCTTTTTTTAAAGGTATGATTATGCTATAAACAGCTTTGATGACTTTCAGAAAGACAAATTTAAATGTTTTTTTTTTCATTCATGCAGATTCAAAATCACATTTACAGACTTGCATATCTAGATACACCCCCTGTCATGTGTTGGAGTTTATCATGTGTGGGTAAAGTTTCTTGCACTTAGAGTTGTCCTTGGTTTCTAATTAGTAGCTTCCTGTTTTATTTTGGTTAGTTTGGTCCTTTTTGTTCTGTGTTTTCTTTACTTCCTGTTTTCTTACTATTTCCGAGTTTCCCAGATGGTTTTGAGTCTTTCTCATATCGAGTTATGTTCCGTTTGTGTACTACTTATTAGTCAGGTCTGTGCTGGGGTTCTTTTCTGCCATCTCTGATTGCACTCTCAGCTACTTCCACTCTACTCCACTCTACTTTTAATTATTATAACACTGCCGCATCTCCCTAACTCAAAGTAAATCAGGTAAAATACAACAGAAAACTTTGCCCTGCATTCCCACTATCCATGTGGAGTCTGTTTCCACTTACTCGACTAAAGTACTGACATGTAAACACAGGTGTCACACAGTCTGTTGCAGGGAAGCTCCCTGCCATTTGTACAAACAGCATCCCAATGACCATTAATCAGCTAAACTTAACTGTAAACTCTTTAAATAGGCTTATTAATGAAAATCAGCACGTAGCCATGACAGCATAAACTGGCAAAAAAAACCCATCCTGAATTAAAAATGATGCCCAGAACAAAACAGTTTAAGGGCACCATTAAAAAGCCAACATTAATATTAACAAACATACCAGTGATGAGTGCTTGTAAACCTCTGATATGGACACTCATTTACAGAGCGTGAAAGTATCTGCAGCTGTTTTCATTTAGAGAGTAAACTTTCTATCCACTTCGTTTTATTGAATATGTTGAGGAAAATAAATTGTTTAAAGTTGCCTGAAAGGCCTCCTACATTACATGCATAATGTTCTGCAGTCTTGTGGTATGATGTCACAACAAAACATATTTGAATTTCTCTAAAGCAAATTATTTAAAATAGTTTGGGAAAGTACTGCTCATAATGTGACACTTAATACTTTGACTCTATAGTCTCTTGGTGGGAATCCCCCTAAGAGGAGATGGATTTGTAGTGTTGTCTCTGTGTGACAAATGGTCCTGCAGTTTAAATGGCGAGGATAACTTCATCTTCAACTTCATTACTTTGTTTCCCATTAAATTCATTTTAAACGATACATCATGCACATTTGCTAAATGTAGCCTATTCTATCCACTGTTTGTCCACTGCTGCTTAATCTACTCTTGACTTTCTTTCACTTCTATAAAAAACTGTTTAAACATGTCATGTTACCTCCTTAAGATGGCAAGTGATATTGTGGTTGATAGCTTTATGACTGTAGGTCCATATAACTGAATTACAGGGTTACTGTCATTTTAATGACATTAGTTTTTCCTCAGAGAGTAAGTTCGATCCTATCGCTCCCCTTCAATTTATTTTAGGGGGCGGTAGACTAATTTTCTGTTTGCCCAAGGCGTATATGGCGTTAATACTTTGAATCTATAGTCTCTTGGTGGGAATCCCCCTTAGAGGAGGTGGATTTGTAGTGTTGTCTCTGTGTGACAAATGGTCCTGCAGTTTAAATGGCGAGGATAACTTCATCTTCAACTTCATTACTTTGTTTCCCATTAAATTCATTTTAAACGATACATCATGCACATTTGCTAAATGTAGCCTATTCTATCCACTGTTTGTCCACTGCCGCTTAATCTACTCTTGACTTTCTTTCACTTCTATAAAAAACTGTTTAAACATGTCATGTTACCTCCTAAAGATGGCAAGTGATATTGTGGTTGATAGCTTTATGACTGTAGGTCCATATAACTGAATTGCAGGGTTACTGTCATTTTAATGACATTAGTTTTTCCTCAGAGAGTAAGTTCGATCCTATCGCTCCCCTTCAATTTATTTTAGGGGGCGGTAGACTAATTTTCTGTTTGCCCAAGGCGTATATGGTTGCTATATTGCAGCCAGTAGAACAGATTCAAACCCTGATTAGAGCGTTTGATGCTGCAGTCTTCACAAAATAATGAGATTGAGAAAAAAGGCCTCAAACATTTTCTTTTTCTTTCCCTGCTATTAAACTGGATGGTTTTTAGTTGGTTTTAGGTCCCTTTTTCAGTATTGCAGAGATGCCAAGAATGCTGTATGGACAATAAATGGTGACAAGAAAACAGTGTAGATCAAACGGAACAGAAATGTCTCCACAGCGGAATTGACGTTCCTGAAATTAAGGAAACACATTTGTGTTTAGAAAACTTCATCACTGACTTCATCACTAATTGTTAAACTTCTACCACAGTATCAAGTCTGCTTTACATGTTTACATATATACATATTTTATATATATATATATATATATATTTACTATCTCAGTGGACTCTGGTTTTTAGTCATTTTTCTCAATTATGTTGTTAGTTCCGCTTTTTTGCCTTTTCCTTGGTGCTTACTGTATTAGAATTAGACATGGTTTCCTATGTTACTTCAGCCTCCCTGTCCTTGTTCAAGTCCCATTTCAGCTGTCATCCATCAGTGTAATAACTCACCTGTATTCCCTTCACCAATCTTCTTCAGTTTTATTATAAAATTTGTTATGAATCTGCCTTCCTTTGGGTTCTTCACATAAATATACTGTACATGACAAATTTCCGTGTTTGGTATCAAACATGGAACCGCATCAGTGTTACTGGGAGCTACTTTTTGTCTCATTTTTATTTATTTCTTAACCATTGTCCTTTGCAGCACCACCAGCTTTCATTTATGTAAATGAAAGCAACCAGCTTAAACTAAGTAAATTAAAAACTCCTGAGTGGACAGGCTATGTCACCTTATCAGTCATGCCAGTAGATGGATGGGACAGGTTCAGATTAAGGAGTAACTTGCTGATCCATCATAATGCGGCTGCACTGATAGAAGATACATGAAGAAAACAGGAAGCACAGACTGTAACATTATCTGCTGGTTCATGGACTCATGTTCTCAAGTCTGAAGTTCAGCATGTTGGAATTCTCCAATTAAAAAAAGCATCTAAATTAAAAAATCAGAGCGCTGACTTTTCATTAGTATAAAACAAACAAACAGAAACCCCCCCCACAAAAACAGAAAATAGGGAATAATTTACTCTTGTGGGATAATCACACAGTTGTTTAATTTTGTAGCAGAGAAAAAGTCACACCTGTAACAGAAAACACATCTAAAGACTTCAGATGTTAAGTTATTCTTCATCATTCATGCTAATGATTTGATAAAAAACCAAAAACATATTGCAGTAAATAAAACTATGAAATTGAAGTTTTTAAAGAGTTTTTTTACAAGGGGGTATGATACAGGTATGATCATACCCTTGTAAAAAAACTCAGGAGAAAACTCACTCCTGGGTTTAAATCCTGGAGTCCTTAACATTTTACGTTCCCTGTTCCTTAATGTTCTCTAGAAGTTAGAGGAGTATAACAAAAAATAAAAAAAATAAGGTCTGAGAATGAAGACACAGTAATGGAAATTAGATAGAGATGAAATAGTTTTAATTCACAAAATTAATTTAAATGAAAATCTGAAAATCAATAATTTGTTAGTTTGAGCAGCACAAATTTAAACAACAGAGGAAAACTCCAGACCTCTATTGTCAAATCCATGATTTTTGTCAGTTCAGTGCAAAACAAAACTGACTGAACTTCCTCCAGGAGACGTGATTTTATATTTTCTTGCCAAGAGTTGTAAAAGAATACCAAATATACTGGTGATGACTGCACTGGCTTGTTTACCCACCCAGTCTTACAGGTTTTACTGTACACTCTGCTGGTTCTGTGGGGTCTGGTTTATTTCAGACCACTTTTTCTCTCCTGTCTTTCTTTACATGTTTTCTCATTAGTCTATATCAGTACTGTGAACAACTAACAGTTCAATCCTCTCTGTATGTTTGGCTTCTTGCCTTTGTGTGTTCATGTAGAAACAGAGTCCCACACCTGTTCCCTGGTTACCAAAGCATGAAGCTTACAAACCAGGCAGTCGCAGAAAACCCAAATCTATTTCATCCTGATGCACAGTGATGTGGTTTAGCTCCTCTTGTTTAACTTCCTCAGGTAAGGTCTGTGCAGAGAAATACTCATCTTTTACGTATTTGTTAGCTTCAGTCTTCTTTTATCAAAAATATTTAGTTAGATATTCACATGAGCACAACACATTCTGGATTAATTAATGTCTTAAATTGTCCTGGGTATTCCTTTTGCCCGGTTAAAATAGAATCACTGTCTTACTCTAAATTTCTTTTGTCATCATCTTATTTTTGCTCAGAGTAAGAACTGTCACGTCACAGTGCATTTAATCTAACAACACCAGTCCGTCAACCTTCCCAAGCGACCAAGGAGAAACAGTGGAAATTGTGTGGGATAGTCATAGATGCCGTCACAGACAGCAGCCCAGCCAGAGCAGTCGGATAGGAATTTTGATGGAATGTGTGTATTCCTGTCAGCTGAAATTGCTCATACCTGCTGTGGAGCTGTCTGTTGTTTTGGCCTAAGGATATCTACTTGCTTCTAGCTCTCACATGATTAGTAATTTTTTGTTAGGCTCCTTGGCCTCTGCTCAATTTCAACAAAGACCATTTCCCGAAACACGCTTCGTTCCAGTACACTCTGTACACTCCATTTCTCCTTTATATTGCATACTGTTTGCGATGTTTGGGTCAGATGGGAATTGAGGTCGAAGAAGTGCTGAAACTGTAGCTGAGAAGAGGCAAACAGGGTGGAAATAATCTAAATTGCCCATTTCTCCATTTAGAACTTGCCATTAGTAAATGTCTGTGGAAAGTTTCATAAAAAAACCACAACTCTCTTTTATATGTAAACATCCAACTTATCCGCATTGGGGATCGGAAAACATATTTAAAAGTTCTGGTTGGTGAGGCCCGTAAAGTGAACCAGCCTTGGATTTTGACCTCTTCATTTTAAAATGCTCCTCTGCTCTCTTTAGCTGAATTTCTATAATTAAGATAAAGTGAACTGATAGACCAGTCAGCATCGGCATGTTTTGTGGTGTAGAACAGCTTCACAGGCTTCTGCACTAACTGAAGGTTGCCTACCTGTCACAGGCATTGCATTTCTGGCTGATGCTAAGGATGATACTGTAATTACAGAGTTCTGAGCTGCGTCCAGGCGGATAACCAGCCATGAGAGTGGGCTGTTAAATGCCTCGGTGTGCCCACACAGTCTATCAAACATATGAGTCATTAAAGAAATGTATTGAGACTTACTGCACGAGTCAACTTTTCACACACTGAAAGAAGTGTGCATCTGTCTCATATAGTACTTCTAGTTAACAACTTGGCTTCCTAACGAGCTTTGGTTTTTAATGAAACCATTTCTATTTTGGTAGTTTTTTCTAAAGTTTATTCGCATACTGTTGACCTTTTGGCTAGCTATGAAAACTTAAAGGAATCTGCAATTCAAAGCTCTACGTCTTCTACTCCTCTGTCGATCCTGTCTACTATTACGCTTCTGACTGTGTGACTGGTGCCGGTTCTGTGTCTACGTTTACTACTTTCTTCTCGTTTTCTGTTGGCATTAGCTACTGTGGTTGCTCTGTTGTTTTCCTGCACTTTTGAAATGTTGACTTTGTTCAGGGATTGTGCCTATGGGGCAAAAGCTTTTTGACCTCTTTGTAAAGGATCTAAAACTCTACCTAGATACAATTTCGGACTCAAAAAAAAGCTATAAAAAACTTGTTAATGCTTACTAACGTTCTAAGTCACATTTCTCCTACCTTTTTTCATTGTTGTTTTTCTTTTTTGTTACTCTCTTTGTTCTGTTCATTAAGAAGTGATTTATTTTTGTGTGAAATGTTTGCACCTTCAACTTTGTTCATTCAGAATGGAGCGCGCTGTCTGCGCCAAGTTAGAATAATTCGGAGGTGCACGAACAGGTGCTTTGACAGCGGTCCTCGCTGTTGATGTGTGCACCCTCGCGCCCTGTTCAATGCATCACGTATAAACCTAGCCATTGCATATGCAGTGGTGTTTTTTGAGATGGACGTGGACAGTATGTCATAATCATTGACTGTTAGATTTTAGTTCTTAAGTGTGTTTCACATTTTCTTCCTTATGCTTTGCCATCATTAGTGTTTATCTTCAGTTAGGTGTTTTCAAATATATTCTTTGTGCTTAATTTCTTAATTTATTCCGTCTGTATTCTAGTTTATTTTCCCTTAGATTTATATATGTCTTTTCCTTCTTTATTTTGTGTCTGCGCATGTCTGTTTAGTCCCAGTTTCTTCTCTCAGTTGCCCAGCCTTCCTCTACACTGCCATCTTGTCAATTAAGCTCATTCTGTCCACCTATGCCTGCCAATTACCTTCAAATCTCTCACCTGTGTCTCCATGCCAATTTTCCCCTGTATTTAAGCTTGTTGACTGTCATTGCCCTTTACTAGTTCTATGGGAAGAAACTTGTACCATTCAGAAACTGAATTTGAATTGCTCAGACCTAATCTGCATTTGTGTAATTTGAAATTAAATGGATTGGTTTGAAAAGGAATTTCCAAAAAAAAAGAAACTAAAAATAATGGGTTTTCACAGAATTTTTTTGCTTTGAAAATTTTCTTGCTTTGATTTAAAATTCAGTTTGATTACTTTACTTTCAGGTCGAAATCAATTTCAGTTCCAAAATTCAGTTTTTTGTGTCACACATCCAGGTTCTTGAAGCCACAGATTAATCAAACACAGATTTACTAATTCACGGATGTCATTCACTATAGCTGTGTCCAAATTAAGGTCTGCATTCTTTTGAAGGACGCATTTGTAGGCCGATAACGCCCTGAATGAGGCGACGAATGCTGTCCAATCTCCAAGGTTCCAACAAACGCGTCCTTCTTTTCCCCAGATTTGAAGGATGGGTCCGGTGTGTCTTCCATGACCCACCCTATCCCATGATTCATTGCGGGTCAAAGCAGATTGTTCAAACGGAAGTAGCAAAGGCCGGAGGAGAGAGAAAAGTTGTGAATAAAATTATATTGCGCGTTTTGTGAAACAACTGAACTTGAACAATGTTTTTAGATGAGAATGTAGTTGTGTAAACCTAAAATATCTGATCAGTTTATCAAGATATCGCTTAAATGCACAAATACACCAATGTGTTTGTCCGCTGCCCCAGCAGCCGGCTCGCCTTGCCAGCTGTCAGCTGACCGGGTGGTTGAGGTGCGCTAAACCCTGAGAGAACAGCTGACTCCCAGCACATTGTTTTCAAAATCCCGCTGGGTTTTCCCCCAGTGGGTGGAAGTTAGACAGATATAATTTTCAGTCAGATGAAATCTAATATTAATGTTGGTTTTTTATAAATAATAATAAAAAATTATTATGCTCTCAAAAAAACTAATTTTAAACTTTGTTCCTAAAGTTAATATTTTAGTGTTTAAGTTGTTGAAAGCTTTACAAAAAAATTTAAAAACAAATGGTATTTGTCATCAATGTATTTTATCTATAGTTAATTTTTATATCTATGAACAAAAAAAATATTTTCAATTTTTTTAAATGGCTGAATAATGAACAATATCATAAAAAAAGAACATTTTAAACAAAAAAACATTATAACCATCAGCAATATTAAAAGGGTAAATAAAAAACCGTGTATTATTTTTCGTAGAGACAGCGTTATTAACCTTCAGCTCCATTTGTTCGGCTTTACAGCTCTGCGCTTCACGCTAACACGGTTGCTGGGCAACAGAAAATTCACTGAGGTAAGGGCAAGAGAAACGCAGACCGACGTAACACCGGGGGGCAAACTAGGCTAATCTGGCATGGGTTAGCTAATAGCTACAAGTAGCATAAGTGTTACTGTTTGACCATCATTTTTTAACATGACACTTCTTATAGATGTTCTTGACTTGTGACTGACATCCGCCAAGCTCATGTATGCTGCACTGCTCCAGCCAAACATGCCGTAAAGGAAGTTTAACCTGATGTGAAACGTAAATCGATGAATCTGTGTTTGATTAATCTGTGGCTATCCTCAAGGACCCAGATGTGTGCAAAAAAACTGAAAATTTTGGAACTGAAAATTGAATTTTCGACCTGAAAGTGAAAGTAGTCAAACTGAATTTTTAAACAACGGAATACGTTTAAAAAGCAAATGAATTCATTTTCAAACCATAAAAATTCAGTTTCAGTTTAGTGAAATTCCTTTTCAAAAAAAAAAACTTTAATTTCAAATTACACAAATACAAATTCAGTCAGTGCAATTCAAATTCAGTTTCTGATGGCACAAGTTTCTTCCCATATAGTTCCTTCAGTTTATTTCTTGCTCCCAGTCACTCTGTTATTCTCCACTGCTTCCACTTCAGTATTACCCGTCAAACCTCCTTATGCAAGACTAGTTTTTTGTAAGTTTTTCTTATTTTTATCAATAAAGGCATTATTTCAGATTTTTTGCATTTGAGTCCTCTTTAACTGAAACATGACACAGTATGGTTCACAGTGGTCTGCTCAAAACAGCTGGAAGCCCAACATCTGTCTTGTGCCTTCAGGGATGTGTTAACCAAGCCAGCTTACGGCAAATATATGCACACATTCATCCTCAGTTTTTTTCTATCACATAACCCACACATGAAATCGTCTTCGAACCTGTTTTATTTAAAAGGGTTTTCTGATTAAACTATCCAAGGCCGGAGACCTGTAATCAATCCTGTCTCGGGCACACTCCAACACAACACATCTAATATGTGTTAAAGGCACCAGCTATGCCTTTTACCTAATGAGATGCAATGTGTGTTTTCCATTATTCTGTTTGTGAAAACGAAAACTTAGTGATTCTCAGTTTTTATCCAAAATATTGCTGAAATTATCAAGTAGGAATCTCTGCAGACAAAGTGGGAGTATCTAAATGAAGGCATTTCTCCAACACCAACCCTTATTGGACAAGCGAAATCAAGCGCAGTACGTTGAAGGCATATCGACAAGCCAACGTCTGAATAGATGATTGTAACAAGAAGTGATGACAGAGCCCAGCATATGATTGGACAATAACAGGAGCGATTATATTAAATTGATGTCTGTCATGGGAGTTTGTTTTGTACTTAATATCTTCGATAGCTCCCTTTTTTACACTTAAACTGTATGAATAAAATAATAAAATAAAAAAAATAAACACAAATGTCTTCTTTTTCTTCTTTCCCTAATTTCAGTAGTTTACTCCCTGGCATCTGACTTTCGTTTATTTCTTTAATTTCACAAGCTTGATCTTTTAATAATAAATGGTATCGATTTTTCTGAGATATTATGAGGGCTAATTGTACATATTAGGACAAAATTGTTAACCCTGCCATTATATTCAAAAAGAAAATCTGTTTTGTGTATTGAAATAATATAAATCTGACAAAAGTAGTTTAAAACAAACAAATAATGAAGACATACAAATTTCACTTAAATAATAATAATAGTAATTAAGGTAGCCTGGGGACAAAGACTGGTACCCATAATGTCATATTTTCTTGTTCAACATTTTAAAGCAATCACCACAGATGAGTGATTTCTGTCATTTTCTGAGATTTCTGCAGCTAGAGCAGGTATTTTGGCTCACATCTCATTAGTAAACCACTCCGGCTGTCTCAGGTTTGAAAGGTCACTTCTACCCATTCCATGTTTCAGCCAGAACAAAAGAGTAAATTGTGTTTTAGCTTTTTGTTCTGGGTCATTATCTTGTTGGAGGACTCATGACATTTGACTGAAACCATGCTTTCTGACACTTGGCAGCACATTTCGCTTTATATGGTTTGGTATTTCATTTTACCCTGCACAGATTCAAGCCAACCTGTGCTAGATGCACCCTACAACCCTAGAGCAGAAGTGAATCTTCTCATGTTTAATGGCAGATAAAATGCTTTTTCTAGGAAACTTTCATTTGAACAAAGAGCTGGTATAACTTGCCATGAGATCCAACGTTGTCTCTTATAACCATATGATAATATGTCAAAAGCTCAGGAAATCCACCATCAGTATAAATATGAATGAAAAAGTCTACACATCTATCTACACACACACCTCTGATCCCAACATTGGTCTGCAATTAAATGCAAACAGGATCTGAACTAACCCACATCCACAGATTACTGTGTAGTTGTCAAATATATAAATATCGCTTTTTCTTTAAAAGCTGTGTGAAGACCTAAATTAAATCATGCTGTTTTGTTTTAATTAGTTGCTCATGCTACATAGTTTTTTTTTTTGTAATTCTTTTATTCGTCCATTAACATAAAACTAATTACTTCAGTAGAAAGCATTCCTACTTTAAACAATTTATCAGCTGCTTAAAACATTTGATAAGAACTGTGTATGATATATGTAAAAGACTTACTGTAAATGTCTTATTGTTTATTAATAAATAGTTTTTCACACAGACGCATTTACTGACAATGTACTTTGCCTTATGTCAGATACATCTTCAAACAGTAATAATGACCATGCAGAACTGTCTCTTAATTACAGTGCCACAAATAAACCTAGTCATAAAGCTTTTTGCTCTACACAAAAAACTAAATATTAATTATGTGCAATGTGCAAATATTGATAACCCACATCAAAGGCCGCAATGGGAGATGCGACATGAGGTTAAAGATCTACATTATTTCACAGCATAAAAAGAAGAATCAGTAAAAATACAAATAATGGTTTAAGAGCACATTTAGGAGTCAGATTATAGAACTACATTTTGGTGCTCTTGCCTACATGCAGCTGCTTTCATTTTGCATGATCAGATCAGCTTAGCGGCGTCTATATTTTAGAAATGAACTTTTAGGCATTAAAACAATAAACATGAAGGTTGCCTGTCTTAAAAATAAAATGCTGATTTCTTAGTAAGTGCCCTGATTTTAACCCTTACAAACCAAAAGGAAAGACGAAAATCTTTGTGTTCTCAGAATTGGTTTTGTTTTTGTTTCAGAACTTAAAATAAACTTTCCAGAATATCTGAGCACATAAAACAGATTTAGGAGCTGTCCTTCTTTCTAAAATGTAGCATTTCTTATTCCCTTTAAACATTCTCAGATAATATTGGATTTATTTGTGCTAAAAGCCAACATTATACTAAAATACTGACAACATTGAACAACACGAATGATGTAAAGGCAAGCATCACTTTAGGTTGTGTAGTGTTGTAGATTTGAACATCCTTTGTCTTCATGGCATCTATTACAAAAGCAAAACATAGTACCATGTGTTGCTACTTGTTACTTATTGTGATAGGAGAAAATTACAGCAGAAAGCTGGACTACTAACCCTGCATCCAAGGCACAGAAGTGGCTGCAGTACCCCTGGGTTGTTGCTGCTGAGAGGCCAGATGTTCCTGCTGTTGATTGCTGGGACAGGGCATCTGGGCAACGGAGCTCCAGGTGTTTAAACACATCCTTTTTATTTACATAGTCTTTTAGCAGTGACAGCAATTAAAACGTTTTGCCTTCCCATCACAACTCAGTCCACGGCTGTATATTATGTTGTCTGTAAAGAACAAAAGACATGAGAGTGCTGTAAAAAATGACTCAAAATTTGTAACAATAATATGACATACCTCTATGATTGATCACAGTGAGAATATGACTGGCAAGATGTGAAGTTATTTTTGGATATCCAGCTGGTTTATACAACTGGGGGAACAGAAGGGACACTGATGGTGGTTCCGATTTTCCTGGCTGGGGACAGGTAGAGGATTTTTATCTGCTTTCTGGTGCACCGTTAGGTGCTGTATGAAATAATTTGGGTCATGTGTTTAATAAGCAGAAGAAAATCCAGCAAAGACATGATGCAGGTCTGAGTGTCATACCATTCTTCAGTTCATTAACTGCTGTAGGCTTTCAACTAATAAGTCTTTTGATATTCCTTTATGTGGGCTGAAAACACTAATCAATTTGAATAATATTGTTTTCTTTTCTACCACTATTTCGGCTAAGTTCTTTTTTAAACAAGGATTAACATTCTCCAGAATGTGGGTAGTCTTTGCAGAATCATGAAGAAGTTTTCTGGCATATCTTAAGAGTGCAGCAGATTCTTCACTCTGCATGTTAAGGTATAAGAGTTTCCCAACTGTTTAGACAATACACAAATCTCGTTCGGCGAAGTTATAGTGTTAGTTTATTTTGTACAGGTGGTAAAACAGGGTTCTTGATGCCGTGTGGGGACTGTGGAGAATTTGAGGCAGAACTGGCAATGCTTCCATTGTGCCAAGGCTACTACCTCATCAGACCCGCACATGGCTGGCAGTGGTCCAAGTAAGTTATTGTCATGCTCTTAACAGCCCAGTTGGCATGCACATCATGCCATGCTGCTGCTCTGGCTTCGACCAAAACAACAGGAAACGAAAAAAAAAAACATCCACCATCTTAACAAGAATTACTACTGTCCTACATCCCCTTGCACACAGAAACAAGCATGCATGAGGCACCGTGTAAAATGCAGTCCACAGCTGGGCAGAAACACCCACAAATCCAAACTGCAGAATGGCACCTATTTGCTGGTTGTCAAGAGACTAAAGTAAGGCGTATTCGTAGCAGCCGCTCACATGTTTTCTAACATTTTTACAATAATCGCGGCATGACCCATAAAAAACAACATCAGGGTTTTGAGTCTTGGTGTGATCAGCTCTGAGTGATCAGTAAAAACAGATTTTAGATTCTGTGTCCTTTGAATGTCGCTTTCCAAGCTATTGTCATCGTTTTACTGACCTTCTTGACCCACATACAGTTGGAGGACTAGACGGACATGTGTCCGATGTTCATGCAGGGTTTTTGAGAAAATAAGAATGACGTCTAAATATACAAAAACAAAGATGTCCAGGAAGTCATGGAGAACGTCATTAACTAGTGCCTGAAAAACTGCAGGCGCATTAGTGAGCTCAAAAGGCATTACCAAGTACTCAAAGTGACCGAGCGGGGTGCGGAAGGCCGTTTTCCACTCGTCTCCCTGTCTAATGCGAACAAGATGAAATGCATTACATAAGTCGAGTTTAGTGAAAATAGTAGATCCCTGAACAGGTTCAAATGCAGATGAGATTAAAGGAAGAGGGTATTTGTTTTTGATAGTGATGTTATTCAAGCCCCTACAGTCAGTACAAGGTCAGAGTGAATCCTGCACCCAGGGGCGACGAGGAGGGCCGAATGATTCCTGCAGCCAATGACTCGTTATATATCTGGACATAGCCTCCCTTTCAGGCTTTGAGAGGTTGAAGAGCCAACTGGAGGGTAGTAGGGCCCCAGGGAGCAAATCAATTGCACAGTTGTACGGTCTGTGGGGTGGAAGTGAGAGTGCTTGACTTTTCTGTCATCGTTTTACTGAGCTTCTTGACCCACATACAGAAACTTTCAGGAGACTAGGGAAGTTTAAGATATTTATTTTGAAGAGACAATAATATGTGTGAGGAACTCTCGGCTGCTCTGGCGGTTCGCCCTCTGGGGAAGGAAAGCAGATGGGTGAGCTTGGCTTCATGAACGTGGAGGAATAGTTAGAGTGAGGAGAGCTTACGGTTGCAGGTGGATTCGGAGTCTGGGAGGGGAGGTCAGTCTCGGGTAGGTCTGTGTTTTCCGGAGGTAGAGTAAGCAGTTCGTTGGAGAGCAGACAGTTTTCGGTTGCTGAGAGTCTTGAGGCATGTAGAAGTCAGCCTGCGATTCCAACGTGGAACTCCGGAGGTATGCTTAACCAGGCTGCACAAGGATCACTGGAAGGGCGCAGGGAGTTTGCCTCATGAGGCACCTTGGAGGAAGGAGCAGAGCTTAAGGTTACAAAAAATCTTTCACAGGGTTTTCAGTCAAGGACAAGATGTGGGGAGCTCGAGGTACCGCAAAGGACGACACTGAGGCGTCGAATGCTCAGCAACCCGCTCCTTAAAAAGCTGCCTTAACGAGCCTGATAGCTCGCAGGTGTGAGACGGCAGCACGCAGCTCCACCCTCCAACTAAACCAGCTGAAAAGACCAAAACAGAAGAAAACACACAGACAGATCCTGACAGTTATCCTTACAAATGGGTTGCGTCAGGTTAAAATTACTGTGTGGGACGGTACTTATGGTAGTATACAGCATTCTTTACAGAAAATTCTTTATCTATAACGTCTTATGCCGCTGGTAAGATGATAGAAATGCAAATTTCCTCTGACATAGTGACGCTTAAACTGATGGCAGAGGTGTAGAAACCTCTCATATGTACAGGGAAATTCAGTTAATTGTTAGAAAACAATCTTGTGGTTGTATTGTTGTTTCATGGTTGGTGAAGCAGCAAGGAAAAACATTTTGGGCAGCAGCTTCATGATTGCCTTTGCACTGAAATTGGATTTTTCAGATGAGCATTGATCGATTTTGAATGGTTGGAGTGTCTTGGAGACCATATGATGGTCTTAAATCATTGTGAGGGGGACATTAAGAATATGAATACATTTTTTTATAACAAGCTGCTTTCATCATGGTTCCTAAAGCTATGGAGCTTCAACGCCAGTTCATACCTTGAATACGGCTGACTAAAGGTAAGAACTGAATTGCTTTCCAAACAACTGAAAATGGTCAGGTACTTTTCCTAACAAAACAATAAAAAACTTTAAAGTCCTTGAGAAAGTCTGGAGAATAATTGATGAGGTTGACCTCATAGAAGGAGACTAAAGGAAAATGGGATGACTCAATCTGTTCAGGATGTACCTCGACTCTTGCCCACTGACCACTGCAGGTAGACAGCGGCCCCTCTGGGACCCAGTGAGGATTAAACATGAATACAAGATGGGTATTATGACTGCAGGATTTTCAGTTCATCCCTAAAACTCTGCTCATGCAAACTGAATCCTGGTTTTGATTTTAATTCAAATAAAAGAAAAGGTGAAGTTGGGGACTGCTGTCTGAGATCATACTCATGTTTTGTGAAAAATTAACATCTTGACTTCTAGCGGACCTCCGAGTAGGTTCTACTGAATGGATGATTGAGCACCGAACCTATTATGTGAAGTCCCAGCACAATCGAGTGTTTTTTCTGGAACAGAAAGTGTAGCTTGATAAGTCAGGAAAAGAATGCTCAAAGGCCGAGTCTTCTATCTCCACAGTGACCACTGTAAAGTGAGTTTCTGTCATAAAACAACTTCCGCAGTCAGTGTCACGGGGATGTGCTTGACTCAGCTGCATGATCCAGAGAGAAACACTCCCCTTGTAACTCTATAAGAAGTCCGACAACATGTTTGACTGTGTGATCTCAGGAGAAACGATTGCAAAACAAAACAACCGTAAATACTATTCATGGTTTTAAGGACAAGGTGATACTAAGTGTTATTAGTTAACCACTGTATTGGTTAACTTATAGAAATCCATTGAGTTGTTGCCAATTGGTTTTCATTTGACAAACTATATTTACCAAATGTCAAATGACTTATAATGCTGTTCTACAAAATTATTTATTTTTACCCACCAGAAGTATGACTACTGGGGATCAAACACTTGAAAACAGTTTGAGCCATTCAGGTAATCTCTAGATTTCACCACAGTTTAATATTTGTAGGTCTATTCATGTGAGAAACGTCAAATCTTGTGGGTTTAACCGGGAATATAATAAAATTTTGACTTAAATGGCATTTTCCTAGGCTTTGCAATTACTTCAGAGCCCTGTAATCATATGCTGAGCGTTATAGATGGGGATTAGCCTTGGGCTATTTTTATTTCTTCTCACACTACAGTACAGAAGCTTTTCTATTTCTTCATATGTTTTCACTTCCTTTCCTCATCCGGTTCTTTTTTGGCGCTTTATTACTGTTTAGTTTGTGTGTATGCATCTGTGCACTTTTTTTCTCCAAAAGCATTTCCCTTCTACTGTTGTACTCAGTTTTAGTGCTGTTTTGTGTTGATTTTTTATTTGTACATCTCCCACACCCGTTGCTTTTCACACAGTGTGTTAACGAAATTAGTTTTTTTGTGTAATTGACTTTAAATCTCCTATCATTGCACTCAGGTCCACTCAAATTTATTAGCTGGTCTTGTTCTCTGGGGGTACGTTTCATTTGTACACAGTAATCTGTAGTGCCAATCTGTTTTTCCTTGTTACTTTGTGTTCTTGAAGCACTTTATGAAATCAGTTTCAATAGCCACAGCAACTGTAATGCTGTCAGCACCTAATATTTAGAACAAACAGTTTTTGTAAGTAGTGTTTTTTCTATTTCTTTGGTAATCTGATGTCATGGCAGCTTTTCGATTTGCTTGTTTTTTTCTGTTTTTTTTAGGCAGCAGTTTGATGGGAATGCTGAGTTCAGACTTATGTTGTCAGTGTAACTTTGACAAAGTGTTTGTTAGAGAGTGCGAACAGTTTGGCAGTTTATAAAATGTCCTGTGTAAAAAAAATAAAAAATGCCCTATGTACACAGTGAAAGTAATGTTGGTGTGACACACAATGAGAAATCCTGGGCCAAAATCTAAGAGTAATCAATATGATAATTGCTTCTAAGTGTCTCAGACTGTTCTTGGTTTAGGGTTCGTTACTGTGGTTGTTGAGTCTTCACGTTGTTCATTTTCTTGTTTTAGTTTAGCTGTAATGCTTTTTGAATAGTTCTCCTTTATGCAATCACCCTTGCTTTCTCCTCATGTTCGGCTTGTCAGCAATATACCAGCTGTTGCATGTAGTAAATCGTTACAAATTTTTACAATCAGACCAAGATCCTAGATAGCTCTAGCTCGCAGCTCCAAAAAAGTCCACCTCTAAATGGCTCAAAAAAAGTAAAATTTTAGAGTGGCCTACATTAGATGCTGTGGCATAACCTTAGACAGGCCACACTTGCTGAAAAAAAAACATCCAATGTGGCTGAATTAAAATGTTTCTACATAGAAGAGGTGGTCAAAATTCCTCCACGGTGATGTAAAATAATGAATGTCAGTTATTACAAATGCTTGACTGGCACCTGTTGCCACCAAGGATGGAACAAGCAGTTGTTAGTATTAAGGGGCATTATATTTACACAGAGGGCCTGATTAGTTTAGATTACTGTTGATAAATGAAATTGGCATTTGCCAACATCTTTTTGTATTACTCAGGAAAATACTACCAACCTTGTTTCTGAAAATATTTAGGTGCCACAAGAAAAGCAAAAAAAAAAAAATTGAAAAGGGGGGAAATATTTTTAATAGCATGTTAAAAAAAGGCTAGGAAATCCCATGACGCGATTTTCTTTTTTTTTTCTTAGTGCCCTGAGGCCCTTTTTGGGGGGGGCCGGGTTGGCACTCGGGTGGTTGGGTTGGGCCTAAACCGACCCGCGCCGCCGGCCCTTTGTGGGGTGCCTTGGAGACGGGTTGTAAATAAGTGCAAATTTAAATAAATAAATGAAAAAATATTTTTGTAGTTATCCTGCTATAGGTTCAGCTGGGAGACATAATAACATTTTTCCCTCTTCACTACTACTCTCCAATTTTGCAATTTGCTTTTTTTCAGTTTTTAACTTTTGTTTCTCTTTTTTCCTTTTCCTAGAAAGCTACACCTGGGCCTTTCCCCCCGGTTCCCTTGACCCCTTTTCGGGAGGGGGGCATTGTCCAAGTTCTGCTGGCATAATTTTAATGTCCCCTCTACCGATGTTTTCCACATGGCCCTGTCTTTTAGGTTTAAACCCTTTTCTCTCCTAGAATGACGATTGATGAGTTTACTGTAATTTAAATCTATGTGCCTTTTCAGACCAAACCCTTTGAAAACGGCTTAGAGTTTATTGTCTTTCTGGGTGAAAAAACTAAAGGGCTACACCCCTTTAACATTTACTTTCCTTCCCATAGAAAAGTACCCCCTGGATCAGTGCTTTTTTGTTCTCTTTGTGTCTCTGCTCTGTTCCTAAAACCCCCCAGTCGGTTTGGCAGATGGCCCTCCCCCCGAGCCGGGTTTTCTGCTGGGGGTTTTCTTCCTGTAAAAGGTAGTTTTTTCCTCTCCACTACGCTACAGAGCCCCAGTATGAGGGATTGCTGCAAAGTCAACGCCAGTTACGCCCACTGCGCTACTGCTATCCAGGAGGAGTGACTGCTAAAGTCCTGATCCATGAAAATCTGGGGTTTCCTTAGATAGAAAAAATTTTTTACCAATTTTGAACAAAAACCTAAAATCTATCTGACTGTTAAATGGTTAGGTAATTGGTGTATTCCCTGATTTTTTGTGAAGTGCCTTGAGACGACATGTTTGTGAATTTGGGGCCCATATAATAAACTGAAATGAATTGAATTGAATTTAAATAAACCAAGTGTCAAACCCCTTTAGCCTAAAAAAAATTTTTAAAGCTCCCATGTTTGTTTTTTGTTGGTGCTTTTTTTCCTCAAAGTAATAATCGGCCTTCAACTCTGCCCGAAATATAAACCACTTATTTATAGCATATTTTAGAATTTAAACATTATTTAGCTGTTGTTAATTCAAATTTAACTAATTTATCTTTAAACAAAGAGAGGTATATGAATCCTTGCTATTAAACTGCAGCATCTATGGGTTTTTCAGGTTTTAGGCATATATTGAGTTCTCCTTTGCTTAAAAGATTTGGTTTTAAGGACAAATATGCTTATATGTGCTTTGATAGCGCATGTGTTGGAAAATTTCTTCAGGTTTACCATGAAGGACTGGTCTGGGTAAAAAATAACGTCAAGTGTTGTTATTTCTTGTTCATCTCCTTTAACAGCTAAGAGTAAAATTCCTGTGGAAGAGAAACAAGAGTCTGAATAAACCACATGCTACAGAGCATTCTGGTAGGAACACCGGCAGTCCGTTTTTGCTTTACTCACACATGGGATATATAACATTAATGAGATTATCAATCTTTCAAAGGAATAGCATTTAGCCATTCACACATTACCCACTTTTCAGTAAATGCCACTCATTTATTTTAGACTATTTATATTATGTCTGGGAATGGCAAGGGAAGAGCAACGGTGGATATGGGAAATTTATTGTTTGCACTTCCTGTTTTCTCACCACTATAAACTCTCATTAGCGTGCCAACATTCCTGGCTGAACACCTGAAATAAGTCGTACTGACATGGTAAAAATCTGACGGCTAACAGCACAGATTCAAATCCCAGTATTGCTGAGAAACTGGTCCTAGTTCCTGTGTCACTGAATCTTAATACAGGATAAAATAATTCATTTTGTGCTCACCTCTTTGCTTTCCTAAAAGTTGTGTTTGCCAGCACCATCTCCTTTGCTGTCTTTGCCACTAAATATCTTTGTGATGCATTAGGCTGCAATAAAAGGAATGATGTGAGCAAACGGTGTATTCTCATTTAGGCAGAAATAACAGCGATAAAGCTTGGTAATAGTATTATGACCTGCTTAATGTAACTTATCATGCACAAGGGTTTGTACTGTAATAGTATAACGTGCATCATTGTTGAAAGGTCTTTTTTTTCTCTTTAAGGACAAAGGGAAAAAGTCTTATGGTCAACAACCTCCTTCTCAAAAGACTGACTCCACAGACAGATAGATTTGTGCACAAAGTGACCTTGGTTCTGTCTGGAGCAATAATTTGAGATAGGAGAATTGACAGCGGATGTAAATCTCACACCCTGTTTTGCTGATTAGAGTGCCATATGTGGTCAAACTGGAATCCCGTGGAATGATGTGGTGCAAAAAAGTACCACAAATAATGAACCCGCCCAGCAGAAACAGGTCTCCTGGGAGAATGACAGGTTAATGCACTGATTTTAAATGGTGTATGTCCTTCGCAAAAAGAGAGCAAATGCAGAGTGCACTCTGAGTGACTCGGCGTCATATCCAATGTGACAAACTGACACTGCAGCCGGGGAATACCAAATGTTCCAGGGGACAGGCTTTTACCACACGGATGCTGCAGATGATGTTAGAGCAGGAGCACTTGAATGGGTTTGCTGTACTTGTGTTTTCAAAAAGAAACTTCTTCAAACATAAAGCCCCCCCGGGAAATTAGAATGATGATAGAGTCTGTGAGGCGACATTTTGCAGGGTAAGCTGAGAAAAGTAACAATAGTTACATTTTCTGAAACGAAGGAACGCATTTTGAGGGAGTTATTTAGTTTAGCACTTCACTGTGAGATGTGATTTGATGTGTGGTAATGAGGGAGCTTCTTCACACTTATGATCATTTGTAGAGCTAGAGAACAAGAGCTGAACTCCTATGTAATTCTACTGCCGGTGCTGTTTGTGTACCTGATTAATGCGCCACTGTTTAAAATTCAAAAGAGTAAATTGAGATTGTAAGATTTGTTATCACACAGTGCCTTGCAAAAGTATTCATACCACTTGTCCTCTCTGCATTTTTTCATGTTGCAACAACAAACTTTAATGTATTTAATCGGTATTTTATGTGATAGAAAAATACAAAGTAGCACAGAACTGTCAAGAGATTTTTACAAACAACCATCGGGAAAAGGGGCCTTTCATTTGTATTTAGCTCCCCATACTTTGATACCCATCAATAAAACCCAATGCAACCAATTACCTACAGAAGTCCACTAATTAGTAAATAGAGTCCATCTGTGCATGATTTTTTTCTCACTATAAATCCAGCTGGTCCCCGAAGGCAACAAACAATCTGACAGCATCATGAAGACCAAGAAACACAGCAGACAGGTCAGGGAGAAAGTTGTGAAAAAGGTTTACAACAGGATTAAGTTTTTACACAATATCTAAAGCTTTGGACATCTCACAGATCACTGCTCAATCTGTCCTTTGAAAATGTAAATAATATGACACAAGGGCAAAGCTACCACTTAAACTTGACAGCCCAGGCTAGGAGACGATTAATCAGAGAAGCAGCCAGAAACCCATTAAAACCCTGGTGTGATCCAGATATCCAAAGCTCAAGTGGAGGAACAAGGCAAACCAGCTAGCAATCGTGCACCGCACAAATCTAGCCTTTATGGAAGAGTAGCAAGACGAACCACCCTAAAAACACCATCCACACGAAGAAACATAGTGTTGGAAGCATCATGTTGAAGGTAAGCTGTCCAGCAGGAACAGCAAGGCTGGTCAGAGCTAATGGGAAAATGGATGGAGCAATTTCCTAAAAAAACAGTGGAGGCCACAAAAGGTGAGAGACTGAGACAGAGGTTCATCTTCAATGAAATCAAACATTCAGCCAGAGCTACAGTGAAATAGTTTAGTGATCATGGCATGTGTTAAGAATGGCCCAGTCAAAGTCAGGACGTAAATTCAAGTGATAATCTGTGGCAAGGTTTGAAAATTGATGTTTAAAGATGGTCCCCATCCAATCTGACTGAACTTGAGCTATTTTGTAAAGAAGAATAGGCAGAAATAACATTCTGTAGGTGTGGAAAGCAGTTAGAGACATACCTCAAATGACTTGCCACAAAAGGTGGTTCCCAAAAGCATTAAAGCTGTGGACCTCATTGTGGATGCATGCACATTTTTTAGATTTGTATGTGTGAATAATTTGTATTTGAAAATCTTCTACTTCACAATTATGCAGTTTTTGTTGTTCTGTAACACAAAATCCCAATACGATACACTGAAGTTTGTTAAGTGACAAAATGTGGAAAAGTTCAGAGTGCTTGACGTTTGCCCCTCATTGTACATTTCTGCTTTTCAGATTCGCCAGATATGTAATAGTTACTACTCAAACTTTAGAGATATTTTGAGGCTTAAGGACAGCAAGTAATAAAGTATTCCTAGGTTATTTCATCACACTTTTCCTGCAAATACACTTGTGACGCAGGATTGCCTGGACCTTTATCTAGCAGCCTAACCCCACCTGTCCGCAGCCAAGCCATTACAATACAGAATATCATGAGCCTCGTTTCAGAAGTAAAAATGACCTTTACCCAGGGCACCGATATAACCCCATACCAACAGAGAAGCTGGCTTTTGCACATTATTGATTAGAGATGTTTCATCTTTCGTAGTAAGAAAACTGCAGTCTGTTTTGGTCTGATTGCAAGAATCATTTCCTCTTTATTATTTAAGTGGTTCCATCAGCTGTTAATAAATGAAGCAGTTCAGTCTCACAGATTTAACAATCACTGCTAATATAGATCACAGCCATCAGCTGAGCCTGTGTCCTTTAACACAGCAAAATTCATACATTTTCTATAAATAGTTTTTTATATATTCACTGGAGTGAGAAATATGCATATTTTTAAATTTGTCTTTAAAGACACATGAATGGTTCAAATATTGCCTCACTCAAATGTTGACAATCTAGAGATGCTCCGCCATTCGTTACTGTTCATACACTCAGCAAATTGTCAATATTGCTTCTGTGTCATCAGAATGAATGAAATAATCAGTGGACATTACCTGTTTGAAACAACATAATTAGCCCTCATGATTAGCTTTGATTTCCCAGTCGCAGGTACGGGGTTAGTACTGTCACCTCACAGAAAATAAATTCCATGTTCAAATCTAGGCCAGGGCGCTTCCAGGTGGAGCAAGTTCTCCACATGCATATTTGGGTTTTTCCCGGTATTCTGGCTTCCTATCAAAGTTCTAACATATGGATGTTAGTTTGACCGGAGATTCTAAAGTTCCCCTTAGGTAATAGTGAGTGTGTGGTTGGTTGTGTCTCTTTGTTGCCATGTGTTAGACTTGCAACTTATCCATGACCACTTCTAGCCTATTGAAAGCTAAAGATAGGCGCAGCGGTCACGTGATCCAGTACAGGATTAAGTAGGTATAGAAAATGGATGTGTGGATTAAGAATCAATTTTTCTTTGTTGGTCTACAATCACAACAGAGTCCCCTTAGAGAAAGAACATTTACTTTATTTATCCTTTAAGTCTAGTTATTTGTGAAGTTATCTCCCCAGTTACAAACCACTTCAGACATTTTTCTTTACTGTCATCATCCTGCTCCTCTGGCAGTCATTTGGATTTTAGATTTGACTTACAAAAATAACTCTGGGATTACTTTAGATCTTGTTACATTATTTGTCCTGTACATTGTTTCTGTGCACGTGGACTTTTTGCCTTTATCATAGAGTATGTTTATGATAAAGGTAGTGTTTCGTTTTTCTGGTCAGGTGAGGGATGACTGCAGGAATCCATCTCCATCAGCATTATCCTCTTTATACCACTCAGGCCCTATGAGCTAGAGTCTATCCCAGCTGACACTGAGTGAGAGACAGGGGTCTACAATAGACCAGCAGCTTGTCCATCACAACCAGACAGAAAGCCATTCATGCTTGCACACATCACCAATTAATCAAACATCTCTTTGGACCATGGGAGATTGAAAACTCATGCAGACACAAGCAGAGCGTGTAAACTAAGCACAGGACTGCAGTTGATCACCAGAATTCAACCATTTAGGACCAATTGGCAGCACTTTGACCACTATGCCACCCCTGGAAATTAATTAAGAGGATATAATAGATTTAAAATAAAACAAAAACAATTAACTGAATTGCAAAGTTAGTTTTTGCTTAAAGGCCAAGAAAAAGTCATTTAAATTGCAAGTTTTATCTTCCCCTTTCTGACAGAGTTCTACTGTTAGAACTACAGTGTAAGCTACACAGTTTTCTGTCTTAACACAGGGTTTCTGTATTTCTTGCTTCAACGATTCAGTCATGACTACATTAGCTGATGTGGATCTGTCATAAAATCCCAGCATTAATATACGCTAGGATAACTTTGTAATGAAGCACAATCCATTTGCTGTCTGCAGGTGACTTCACCCGGTGAAATAACTTGTAGGAAGCTAATACAACAAGTCTCAGTTTTAAAAGTATGCACTCCAAGCATGATGCCTTGTTGTAGCTATGTTTGGAGACTCTTATTTTGAAGTTTGAAAGGAAGGAGTTCTAAAGATACCCTGTTTTGTTGTCTAAAAATGACTTCCTGTTGAAACATAGTAAAGAATCTCCACTGCTTTTAACCTGTTTGTGTTCCAGGAAGAAATGGTGAAAAAGTGACAGACAAGATGTGAATGATCTGTAAACATTGAGAGATTACCGCAACTTGATAACTGTCAGCTGCTAACAACGCTAAAGTTATCATCTATTTTACAGCTTCATAGTAGCAATAAGCTAAAGGGTTATTTCATGATTTTTAAGGGTCTAAACTTTATTTGATCAATTTAGTTCAAAGCTGATCACAGATTGATAAATCTAAAGTGGAAACCTATACTGTGAGCAGAGGTTAAATTACAAACAATGAAATTTATAAATTTGATTCAGTTTGAGAATAAAGAACCAAAGGGTATTAGGGCACCTTACAATTAGCCCAGTCATTAAAATTAGATTATTGTACACTGATTAAAGATTCTAAAAGACATGTAGTCAGACCTGAATTTATTTTGTCAACACAACAAATTTGAGATTGTTAGTTTTTTCTCAAAATATTGCTAAAATCCTTTTATCTCAAGAAGTTTTTTTAACAAAGGTGAAACAACTTGTATTTTTTACCTCAACTAATAGAGAAATTGCTCACTTGATCTGAAATTAGAAACCAAGTTCAGTATCTCTTCTTAACTTTTCAATCAGAATTAGGTATGTAGCACAGTTTGTTTTTCTCATTTCCCCCACAAAAGCAAAACAAAGGTTTTTTTTTGTTAGAAAATGTTAAACTCACATTTAGTACGTCAATGTGTTCACTGTGTTATTAGGATGTGTCAGACAATGCTAATTTTAGCCTGCTGAAAATAATGATAAAAAGAAAAATCTTGTTAAAGCTGACGGGGTCTGATCATGAAAAGGTCAATCCAAAACAGTGCTGTGGGTTATTATTCTCTCATATTTGTACATGTCTTTTGTCTAATATGTTAAAAAAGGCAGGATTACTACAACACAATCTAACACTCTTTATTTTACATCCCAGACACATTTGCTTGGTGGCAACATTTAACACCTTACTTATGATAGAATTGTGTGTTTTTCCTTTAAAGATGCAAATAAATGCACAAGAATCTCAGGAAGTTGTTCCCTTATTTCTGCTCCACACAGAGGTATCAGAGGTCAGAACTGATTTTGCGAGCACATGCTCCTTTTGGATATTGATATGGATATTTAGTTTTGTGTAGGTTATGTGTTTCTTTGGCACTTTCTGGGGTTTAGGTGTATTTTCAATGGAGCCCTCTGTTTCTAGTGTATTTTTAGATCAATTGTTTTCACCTTGTATTCCACTAGCCATTATCCCTGAGTGCTTCAGTCCATAATCTCTCTCAGCTGCTCCACATTCAGCTTCACCTGTTCACCATTGGGGACATTATCATTAAACGTGAATGTGAAGATGAGTAATTTTTTATTATTATTTTCCAGGTAAACCAGACGAGAATGGCTTAAGTGAACTGCTGAACCATGTTGCATACAAAGCACCACAAAGGTAACATCAAATTTTTCTGTCCTTAAAAATAATAAGAGCTGAATCAAGATGTTTGAACAAAATGATTTTAAGACCTTCACAAAGTTGGTATTTACAGCAGGACTGTTACTTAACATTTGTTTTAGGTTGTTAGTTTTGCATTTGCTAGTCATGGGTGAAGTTGAAGTAGATATTAGAATCTACCTCAAGACAGAACAAGAAATTAAGAATTATTACTGGAATATATCAGCAGCAATACAGAGAACAGTAACAAAAAATACTTTTAAACAATCAAAGGTAACACTGCTGTATTCTTGTTGATTTGGAGTGCTGGAGCTGACTGGTTGCTGGGGAGGCTGTCAAAAAAATCAAATCAAAGTGATATATATATATATATGAGAGAGAGATAAATATTAGAGAGAGATAAATATTAGAGAGAGAGAGAGAGAGAGATAAGAGAGAGAGAGATAAATAGTGTTTTGAAGAAACACATTTACTTTTCTTTGTATTTACTGGGAGGCATTTACTTTTTTCCAGCTATGATATTGATTCTGAGTCCTCTAAACTGTTCCTGTATTGTTTTCAGGGAGGTCAGCAGATGTGATGACCGACTTCAAAGGAAGCTGCTGCCAATGATGCCAAGGAGGATGAACCCTCATTCAGACTTGGGCACATTTCTACCTTGTCCAGATTTGATCAGATACAGTTTATTGGTGCAGATGTAATTAATAAACTGTATAAATGGTAGTGCAAGCACTTCTTTATTAAAGCTAGTTTTGCATTTTACATATCTTACAATAAATTGTTTGGTCATTTATTTTTGCACAATTCACAGTTGTTTTGTCATCTAATACGATTTTAACTACAGTTTCAATTAAATGAAAATTTCAGCCAATGAATTACAATTTTACAACAGGTGTCAGACTACAATCACAATCAACTCTGTTATAGATACAAGTACTCAGTTCGCATGACAGCAAAAAATAGAATAATTATGTCTTCTACAAAAATTAAGAATTCATCCCAGGTCTTCAGTCAAATTTTCATACAGCTACTTATTTTCCTCATTCATTTAAAAATTATTTAATTTTTAAATTACATAATTTAAAAATTAAATTCTGCTCATTTTACATCTGTAATATTTGGATCTTTTTTTGAAATACATAGTCAATAGATCTTTCCACGTAGTATAGATGTAGATCTGAAGGTAAGTTTGATCAGAGCTGTTAACTGCTGGCACAGAACACAGTTATAGCATTCCCATGCTAGCATGCGGAGGAGATCAGAAAGAGCATTTATAATAGGTATTGTTACTTCTGTTTGGATTTTCAAATTATGATTTAGTAACCAGTAATCAATTGATTATTTTTTAATTACCAAAAGTCGCAGGAAAGAGTGAAAGAAGTCGCTTTTTGCGTTATGTCGCGCCTGAAGCCGTTTAAACTGACTGACACCGCTGAGATGTTTGGAACTATTGAGAGCTACATGAACCACGTGACCGTCTATCGGCGAGTTCAAAGAGTGTCGTAACTCTCTCTTTCTATGGCGCTGAATCAAATCATACAGATTTCAAGTCGGGTATACATTTCAATTAATCCTAACTATCAAACAGTGCAGTCGGATTCAGTTTATTATTCAAATTGGTTAAACGTTTTTCTCTGTCCAGCAGATTGCATCGAGTCAGGGACTTGGAGCATTCACTCTTCCTGGATGAGCATGTAGCGACAGTGGACAGGTGCTTGCATTGACTTTGCAGCAATCCCTCATATTGAGCCTGCATGTAGCCACAGTGGAGAGGAAAACTCCCTTTTAACAGGAAGAAACCTCCAGCTGAACCAGGCTCAGTGTCAGCCTGGTTCACGCGGCTTCTGCCACGACCGACAGAGGGTTTGAGAGAACAGAGCAGAGACACAAACAGAACACAGAATCAGTACTCCTTTCTATGGGAAAGAAAAGTAAAACATTAATGATTGTAGCTCCGTTTGTGCCTTCATCTAGGAGAGAAAGACAGCCAAGCAATATCAGAAATATCACTCTATTTTAGGATACATTTTAAATGAGGATTTTAAACCACCACAAAGGCAAAATATTCCCTAAAAATTCCCTAAACGGAAAATTTTAAATCACTAAAACAAAAAAAGGAGTTCTAACATAAAAGATTCTGTCTTTATCTTTCACTAGCTTTGAAAGAAAAATGATATCAAATTGTGTGGTTAGGTGAAAAACCAGCACTAAATCATGGGACAATATGCCTGAGTTTCTCTTTAAAAACTGACAATTCATTTTAAATTACTTAAATATTTCATGATTCTAACCACTCCGTCAAGACATATGGACTGAGTAATAACAATAATGAGAAGTGATCAAATAAAAAGGGCCACTAAGTTGAGATTTTGAGATGATTTAGTATCAGAACATAACTAATGATCTTTTTCCCCCTTTTTTACCAAGATAACAAACAGAGGTAAGATATATAAGTAATTTCTAACTAGATATACTTTCTCCTTGTCCTGTTTTTAATTCTATCACAAATACATAGGCTTCTATATTTAAAAAATAAAATAAATAATTAAGACTATTGACAGATGTTACTTTGGTTTTATTTGTCCTAATTTTTGTCCCCAGGCTGCTTGAACAGGCTTTAATCAGAGTTACTGACACTAAGCGTAAACTAATTCCTCAAAGAGGTTTTCTCAGTTGCAGGACCAAAATTACTAAAAATAAGATTGGAATCTATCAAAAGTCAATCAGAAGGTTTTCTGTATGCATGTTATGAAGTCTTCCAAGAGTGCACTGTAGAGGAAGGATACAGGCTTGAGACACCATCCAGAGGATCATAATGGTACTGCAGCCAGTGAAGAAAAAAAGATGAGTAGGAGTTGAATTTCTGTTTTTACCTCATCCATCTGCAGGAAGCTGCTCCCTGAATCACTGCAGCGGTCACCAGATGGAGCTGCACAGGCAGGTTTGATCCATGCGATGCCTTATGCGGGCAGGAGGACGAAGGAAGTGCAGGAAGGGGTCTTGCATCAACGTAATCATCATAACTCTGGTGTTTGACGTGCAGACAGCTGACTGATGGTGCCTGTAAATCTAATATAATAGAAAAGAGGCTATTATATATGCTGTGGAGGAGAGTGATGTGTTGCACTTCAAAATTCAGAGAGCTGCAGGTTTGACAATGGCTAGAGTCTTTCAATGGAGTCACATCAGTACCACTTAGTTTTTGCACCAAATAAACGAGATATGTTAGACATGGTGTTAGCCATTTTATCTGGGATACTAAATAGATGGCAAGAATTAGAATTTATTCGTTAAATTTATAATTTATTTTGGAGAAGTTAAATACTCGGTTGAGATGCTGGGACTGTACAGTACTGAACATTTTCAAATTATGTTGCATTAAAATAACAAACTTCACTGCATTTTTCATCCTCTGACAACTTTTCTTTCAGAAACACCCTGTATTCAACTCCATCAATCTCCCCATCACCTTGGACCAGCTTCCATGTGCCCGCTAAAGAAACTGACCCCCACAGCATGATGGTGCCACCCCCATGCTTCACCATGGGGTGATGTGATCTGGGTGATGCGCAGTGTTAGTTCATTTTTTTTTTTTTTAAACCATGTCCTGTCCGACAGAGTAGCGCTCAGAATTGTTGTCTGAGTGCCAAGAAAAAGCCCAACAGATTTACTTTCACAAGTGGAGCATTACAGCTAACGCTTTAAAGCTCCGCTTGATATTGATAAAAGAACCTTTATTAGAAACTGCTTTGGGATTATTTCAATTGTTACAGACACGGAGACAGAAACGAAATGGAAAAAAATAAGAAGTACCAAAAAGAGAGAGGTGGGGCAAAAAGGAAAAAGGGAGAGAAGGAGAAACGAATTGAGGAGAGAAAGAAGGATGAAGATAATACAAGATAACACCCTGCTTGCTTCTCCACCTGCAGAAACATTCATATTAACAGCTTTTTTACCAAAAAGTGCATGGTACTCATGAATGCAAGATGTATTTAGTGGTAAAAGTGGCTCATTATAGAACATTTGTGTATCTGTTAACACCTGAATCTAAACACCTGTGAGTGCACTTGGGTATACAATGTGTCTCCATAAAAATATGCAATAGCAAGTGTGAGGAGCCACAGACCTGACCCCTTGGACCTGGGACAGATACGAGGAGATCCAAGCCATAGACATCCAAAGACCCCCAGACCCCAGGAACCCCAGGAGAACAATCGCTGGGACTACCTCAACCCCCCCAGAGAAGAGCAGGGGAGTGTCCCAGGGGAACCACCCAGCAGCACAGTGCAGAAGCCTCAGGGAGCCCACAGGCCCCGCCGGCAGCCGTCTACGCCCAAGCAGATCCAGCCATGGATCCAGAGACCTGGGACCCCGGGACATATCACTCCCCAAGCAGAGACCCAACAGAGCCCGGGGGTCTAGGCCCCGGCAAGCAGCCAACGGGAGTGAGCACCAAAGCACCCAGCCCCGGACACCGAGAGCCACAAGTACACGAGCGGGCAGAGACACCGACCACCGGCAGGTAGTGTGGCGAGGAGGAAATAGGCCCCACATTTGATGGGGGTCTAAACTGATCCAGGAGAGGGAGCAGTCCAAGATCCAACCTGACACAAAAAACAGGCACATAATGTCGCAATCACACATTACCACCCTCATGCGTACACATAAAAACACTCACACCCACACACCCAATGTAAAGCCAAACAACAATGGACGTCGTACACTCACTCACACTCCCCATACATACTCCCAGGTCCAGGTGTTGATACCCCATAGGGTCAACCAGCCCACGGACCCAGGAGGTGGTCCCCTTCCCTCCGGAGGCGAAGACAGGCAGACCGCCCCAGCACCTGAACCTGGGCTGGGCTAGCCTGGGCTGGTGCCTGACCGGTCACCACAGTTTGTGGTTGTAAAGTCAGAAAGGGGTTATGGATACTTGTGCAAGGCACTGTAATACCTCGGTATACCTATTTATTTCCTACCACAGGTTAAGTTTGGCTTTGTGATCGTTCTCTGTTACATGCTTAGAAAGCATCAGAGCTTCAGACTTAAGTGCAAACACTCTGTTGATTCCCACATACGTTCATTTATGAATTTTATGCACTGCTTAACTGCTGTGTCAAACATGTGTTACATTGTGGAGTCTGGTGTAAATAGTGCCATGATCTGATGAGATTCCCAACTAGATGAGGACTCAGGACATTTCCAGAGGCCCAGAGGTTTGCTTTAGGTTGGGCGGTAGGCAGGCAACAAGAAAAAAAAAAAACAGGAACAGCAGATGGAGCGTCCTATTAGCAGTTGTCCTGTTTGTGTGGGCCAGCTGCCACTCTCTGGGTCTCTCTGTGGGCCTGTCGGCTCCCCTGAGTCATCAGAGTAAACCTAGTTTCATTTTCGGTTTGTTGTTTGATGGCTCACTCTGAGCATAAAATGTGCATGCACAAACCGGCATGCTGGGACATCATTCATAAAAGGTTAAACCAAAGAAAAATTTACACTGTTTTAACTCTCATCCTCTTTATCATCTATGATATTGGCAGGGTGCTGTCAGAAATTTAGCACTGTCTAAAAAAAAAAAAAAATGTATATTTTTTTATATCTTTGGAACTTTTCCCTTTTCCTTTCTTAAACAACTGACTTAGATTATGAATTCCAGATTATCATTATTAAATGCAACTCATGTCAACATGTTAATGAAAGATGGATTGTGACTGAAAAGGTGAGATCCTGGATGCAAGTAGCTCTAATAATAATAATAAGCTTCTTCCAGTCTTGCCCTTAAAGATAGGGTGAGTTGCTCCGTTACCGGGGGGGGGGACTTCGTGTAGAGCTACTTCGCCTCTGCTTCGAAAGTAGTTGGTTGACTTGATTCAGGCATTTGGTTAGGATGCCTCTTGGGTTTGGGCTAGAGAACCCTATATCCCTTCTGGCCTGGGGACAGCTTGGGATTACCTGGAATCTCAAGAATATCACTGGGGAGAGGGTTGTATGGAGCCTTTTTTACAAAAAACTTAAATCTAGAACTTTGACACTTCTTCTCAGTCCCTGTCTGTTTGTTGAAGACACTGAGACTGCATATGAGACTCAAGGTAGTTACAGCCCCCGTAATAGGTGACTTATGTAGGCTTTAGCCAGCTTTACAGCATCACACACACACACACACCCTGTTTTATTCCTTAGGATGGTGGGTGAAGTGTGTCGAGATAGTACAGAGCAAATTGTCATAGTTCACCGATATGTTTAATCTTTCAGAATGGGAGATATTTGACAACAGTTTTATGGACACTGCTCTGTATCAACCCTGCTGAGTTTATCTCCACAATTCGCCATCTGTATGACAGAACTTTTATGTGAATGAGACTTTGTTTTCCCTCCTAGATCCCAGTCTTGGATAGGTGGAAGACAGCAAACAGATAGCAGGATGTAACACATGACATGCCGCATAAAATGTTCATTACAGCTGCTAAACGTCACAGAAACACATATAAAACATTGTATTTCCACATTTTATATACAGCTATCACTCCACAAACTTTGTCTTTCTTTAAGCTGCTGGCAATTTCACAATTTTTTACATTGGAGAACAGAGTTTATGTAATTTAAAATGTATGATGTCTTTTTGAAGTATCTTGTACTTTGTCACACCAGTAAGAACCCGCCACAAATTCAGAAACTGCTGATGTAGTGGTATGAAATTGACCTCAGAATGTCACATCTAACACCATGCTAAGTTCTGCCAATGAAACATGACACTGTTGAGTGAAATGAAAAGCAAATAAATAAAGAATATTAGACAAAACCAACAACTCCCTCTGCTTCTATGGCTTCAACAATCCCACTTATTAAAAATGTTTTGTTTTTTTTACTCAGACAAGCAGTCAACATCATTTCGCATTTAGCTCCACTGTTTCAAGAACTGTCACATGGTAGCATCACATCCTTTGACTTATAAATCAAACACTGATGCAGATAACAAATAACATTACACGTTCACTTCTAAACAGATGTCCCACTTTCCTTAAAACCACTCTTCTTTACTTTCCTTCCGTCAGTTTTTTTTAAATAGTTCTTTGTTCTCTGCCCATGTCTATTTTTATCCTGAGCATTCATGGGAGGAGTCAGAAAAATGACGAGGCTTGGGAGACTTGCTCATCTCCATGGCAACTATATTTCAAGCCTTCATTGTCTAATGTCACCTTTTCTTCTGTCTTTTACACCTTTGGCGCTCTCATCTCATCATCACATTTGTTCAGGTCCAATTTATGATTTTTTTGCAGAGCACTTCCTCTCCAGATGCTCTGTGGAGTGGAGGTCTCATTTCTCGCATGCTTCCTTTCTTGGATCCTCTCCTCTCCATGCTTGTCCACCTCTCAGCAACACCCCCCCCCACCACCACCACCACCAGAAGTGGATTGAGTCGTCTTTTCCTCTTCGAACCAATGAGCGTGCTGTTGGAGAGTAATTCTGCACTAACCCACGCCTCACTCATGAGACATAGTTTGAATGCTGTTCGACTTGCCACCACTGTGAGCCCCACTTTTATGAGCCTGAAAATCTCTGTGGGCTTTGTTCGATTCATGGGGGTTTCCCCATTCCCCCCACCCCATCCCCTCTTTACTGGATCCTGCTGAGAAATGCAAATGTATGGGCATCTTCTACTCTATAACTACAGTCTGGCACCCTCTTATGAAACACAAGCTGTACTACTGACTTAGTTAATGACTTCACCAGTAGAGCACATCAATCACTTGCAGGTTCACTATGGTTTTATCCAATGAATGTACCTCGAAATAAATTAGGTTTTTTTATAGAAGATGATGTTTGTGAAGATTTGAATTTAAAGCTCTACATACAAGTACATTCATTTAAAATCCTAACACTGTCTTCACTCAATCAATAAGCCATTGTCACAATCAGTCACCACAAATGTTTAACTTGTTAGTCATCTCTTGATCAAAATTGTTTCAATGCAGTAATGTTGTGTCTTTAAAAAAAACAAACTAAAAAAAAACTAAAACAAGACGTTCAATTCCACTTTCGGGATTTCTTCCTGTTGCACAGCCAGGCAGTGCAAAAATATGCTGTCAGTGGAAGCGTTTGTGTTCCCTGACATTATGTGCACAAAAACACGGCAGTTGAGACAGTCATAGGAACTATAATGGTACCAACATGAAGGGGGTGGGGGATCCTGAGGAGGCGCTCACATGAAACATGAGCAAGAGACAGAAATATACCACAGAGGCGAATGGCAGACTGATGCACATCCTCATATTTAATACAGACTTTGCACACCATTAAGGATTAAAAGAAAATGCATAGAATAGGCCTGCGAGAATAACATTGCCATATGAGGAAACTGATAAATTAGGTGTTGGCTTTTCTGCCAACTCGCGGACATCGTCGAATGTCGGTAACCCTGAGGAGCTAAGTGCACACCCATGGTTCTCCAGACTGCACCTAAAAGAAACTCTTTCGGTCCTCTGCCCCGTTCCCTATGGCAACAGTCAGAGCCCAGTATGTCACCTGCCAGAGATGAAGCAGGTGTACCCAGCAGGGCCAGGTGGAGGCTCTGCTTGTCACGCTTCCAGAGCTGTCCACCCGCATGCCAACACAAACATTAATTTAGACACCAGTGGCCAAACCTGCAATATGTCACGCAGGCTTCATCATGCAAAATACATGGGATCAGCTGCACACACGCTAACACATGAAAACACACATGCATGTCGAAATAGGGATATTTGTTAGGGATATATATATAGGGAAATATGTTATCAGAATGCACAAAACCCATCTTACTTATACTGACTTCACAGGTTTTTGAAAATACCATAACTATGTGCTCATAATATTTTGGAAAGTGCCTACTGTAGGCAAAGGTCTGTGTGTCAAAATGTTTGTGTTGATCACTATATATAACTTTCTGTCATGGGGTGTTTTGTTTGTCTTTGAACAGATCGTTTGGATTTTTTTAAATGAGGTCCTGTGAGGTTATGATCAGTGATATTTTCCTTGCTTGTAGTGTACAGAGGTCATATCGCAGGGAATTTTGTAAGAAAGTGGATAACTTGTGAGGTATGGAAGGCTAACAGTTACTGAGGAAGTTGCTGACAAGTCTATTTAACTCAGATACAATGCTATATTTTTATGAGACCATTATTAAGTTTGTTGTTGTTTTCCCAGTTGAACAAGGTTTTACTGCTCTAAAGGTAAATTGGTTGAGGCTGCTTAGCTGAGGCCTCTTCAGTGGAGTCGCAGCTCGCTCTAAGTCTGTATTATTTTCCTGTGTTTTTTTCTAGATCATGTAGTTATTTGGACCTAATCCTACATAGCGTTGTTTCCCAAAGAAATACATCTTCTGTACACAATGTTTTATGTTGAAAGAATCAGTTAAAAGATCGACCCTCATCTGACAAGCTCTCAGGCTTTCACTGCTTATTTCTAAAAACTCACTGCAATACAGCATCAGGTAACTGTTACTTGTAGTAAAGTAACAGAAAGTCAAACATCAACTTCGTAAAACCTGAAGTATCCTTTTAGGGATTCAACATGACTGTCGTCTTTATGTCTGAAGGAATGTAAATGTGTGCAGGCTTATTTTAACAGTTTTTCTTGGTTTGGCAACAGCATATCTTTTGCTTCAGAGGTCCACAGCTTTACACTCCAACCTATTGTTGGTCTATTTGAAAGGGAAGAATGAAGTGGTAAGATTGTTTTTTTCAAGCTGAGCTAAGTTGTTTTTGTTTCTCTCTAGGAGGTTTGACACATTGCCTTTTTGGCAGGTTTCCTTTGCACAATCATATCACTCAGAGCTTAATCGTTATGTACACATTATCAGAACACAGCGTATGCCAGTGGTGTTACCTGGGCCAAAAAAGAAAGTTGGAAAGTCACAAAAAAAGATTTAAATTAAAGATCTTTTTTTTTTTTTTAGATTTTTGTTTTTGTTTTTACCAGCTTGACATTAAAATAAACATGCATATTTTGCTGAAAATGGATCTGTAAATCAGTGTAGAGCCGGAACATATAAATGGTCTGGCCTCAGTAAAAAAAAGGCACACAATGAACACTTTTTTTTTTACAGCTAAAGCTATAATGCTCCACTTGATATGTATAAAAAGTATATATAAAAAAGAAGCAAGAAAGAGAGAGGTGGGGCAAAATGGTAAAAAGGATAAAACGGAGAGAAGGAGAAAAGAACAGAGGAGAGAAAGAAGGGTGAAGAGTTTACAAAATAACACCTTAGAGGTGTTTTTCAACCCTAGTCCTCAAGGCACACTGCCCTGCATGTTTTAGAGGGTTCCCTGCTTTAACACACCTGATTCAGATGATCGCAGTTTAGCAAAAGCCTGTTAATCAGCCATCAGTGGAAATCAGGTGTGCTGAATCAGGGAGACATTTAAAACATGTAGGGCAGTTTGCCTTAAAGACCAGGGTTGAAAAACACTGCCTTAGAAGACTGCTTCTACACCTGCAGAAACAACAACAAGGTTACCGAAAAGTACATGGTACTAATGAATGCAAGATGTAACCTATTTAGTGGCAAACATAGCTCAATATAGAGTATATTTGTGTATTAGTTCACACCTGAATTCAAACACTTGTGGGTGTATGTGTGAGCACATTTGTGTATATAAGGTTACATTTATTTTGTGGGGTTGAAGTTTTTGCCCAAGTCTACTTTGGGGTGAGGGATGCTGAATGTTTGTGGTCGTACTTCCAATGAAATTAAAAGTATAGCATGTGGTTAATTAATTCATTAATTAATAATTTATTTGTATAGCCCTTTACAGTAACCACTAGGTTAACCAAAGGGATTTACAGTGATCAAAATTAAATAAAACACAAAACACAAGCAATAAAACAGCGTTGGATAAAAAAAAGACAAAACATAAGAAACAATAGAAAAATAAGTATAAAAAGTGTCACACTACTGGGAATTAAAAAGCCATGTTAAATAGATATGTCCAAAGTCTTGACTTGAAGAGGCCCAGGTCAGAGATAAGTCTTAAATCCAAAGTGTAGGAGCTGCCACAGAGAGGGCTCAGCGACCCAAGTGCTTATATTTAGACATGGGCTCTTTCAACAGGTGCTGATTTGAGGCCCTCAAGACTTGGCCATGCACACAAACAGTTAAAAAATCACACAAATACAATGGAGCCAAAACCTTTAGAGCTTTAAAAACAAGCATAAAAAGTTTAAAATCAATCCTAAACCCAAAAGGGGAGCCACTCAAATGATTTAGGTGTTGGTGTGATGTGATCCGGTTTCCATGGTTGTACCAAACATTTTAACCATTTTAAGAAGATCATAACTTTAGACAGCTTGGGAACATAGCAACCACTTTCCTCACTTTATTTCACCTGTTACTCTTTATTTATGCAGTATTTGCAATTATTGCTACTACTGACTTTCTAAACTCTCTTGCTTTTTTGTTCTATAGAAAGTACTCAAGGTCTGGTGCATATGTGTTTAGCTCCATCTCCTTATTGGGAGGAGTCATTGATGGAACTTTTGTTGCTAATAACTTTGTTTTCTTTTTTGTTTTGTCATCCTTATAATTCATTCCTGACTTAGTGCTTCTTAACTTAATCTCTTTCAAGGATGAAGTTATTGATGGAGATTGCTCCCATTAACTCTCTCCATTGTCTCTGTTTTTCTTTACTGTAGAAAGTGCCCTAGCACAATGCTTCATTGTTTTTTACATCTCCTTCCAGTCCTCTCAATGCTGAGCAGGTTACAACAGATGTACTCTCCCAATGAGCTTGGCTCTGTGGGAGGGTTCTTCCTGTTAGATGTTCCTCTTGTCTGCTGTCACCCGCTTGCTTAGTATAAGGGATTGCTGCAAAGTCAATGACTCAGTGAAGTTGGTTCAGCCTCCTTGAATAGACAACTTTTTTACCAGCTGACATTATCCGATTGATATCCGATATGATTGCGTTGTGTTATAGTTAAGAACTGTTTTTCTATCTGTGTAATTTGATCTATATCTTACTGTACTGGAACAAACTGGATAAAAATCTAATGAATCTGAAACAAATTGGGTTCTATTTATCTGTAAATGAACTGGATTCTTTTGTTTTGTAAAGTGTCTTGCATTGACATTGTAGAGAGTTGGTTCTATATAAATAAACTGAACTCAGCTGTTTTGATGACTAGACCTGACATTTACACTTACATCTAAAGGCATGTGGGAGACTTTGCCATGCAAAGGCAAATTTTAATGCTTGTTTAAAGTGACGGCAAAATGTAACACAGTTATAGACCGTGGTAGCTAGACATTATGATATTTTTGTTTTTTGTTTGCTTAAATATGTGACACGATTTTTTTCATAAAGTGCACCCAAAAACCACACATTTTAAGGTTTTTATATATAGATTTTTTGAAAAATAAACTACTTCAGTTTGTTTTTTTCCCAAAAATGTCCACATCATTAGTAAGGGGCCCTGGTCCTTTCGTTCACTTTTTAAAATTTGTTCAGACATTCCTGGTGCCGGGTGTTTTCAGTAGGCTGGTGGGAACGTTGCTCCACATGGTGAAGATGGCTTCACGAAGGGCATCTATGATCTGGAACTGACATCTGTTTTGTAATCTTCCGTTTTTACATTGTTTCCTAGATGTTTTAAAGGAATTTAGATTAGAAGAACATGCAGGAAGTCAGTCAGTCATTAAATGATCGACATGGACAGAAAAGGACTCTCAGTCCAGGTAGATGTTCACTGCAACATCTCCACTTAGCCGGCAGCGGTTTGATACCCTTGCACATCCTGAAGCTTGATTGCACCACTGAGGAAAGAAGCCCCCAGATCGTAATGGAGTCTTCTTATCTATGCCATGTAGAATACATCTCCAGTGGGAATTCCTTCTCATACAAGTAATGATGAAAGCCATTTGGACTTTCCAGAATAAATTTTTTTCATGTCAGAGAACAAAGCTTCCTTTTACCTTTCAATGTCTGATGTTTGTTGTCCAAAGTCCAAGTGTTTGGCATTTCTTCATGTACACCCCACTGTATCCTCTGACTCAGTCCAGCTGAAATTCTTTCAGGTGTACCTCTCTATGTTTTGTCCCATTGCCCTCAGAATCATTTAAGACATTTAAAATGACTGTCTTACAGCATTTAACCTCTCCAGCAATGGCTCATTGGGAGAGGCCTTGGTTGTGCATGTGAACAATCCTGCCATGTTTAAAAGCAGAAAGCTTCCTGCCTTTGCCAGTATAGGATTAGGAGAAAGTGGATGTTTGACACAAAATAACTTAAAAGCCATATTTCTGTGCTACCTTTAACCTTTTATGACTGTTGCTTTTGATCAGATCATGAACCGCCTGTTTGAGTTTAAATACAGTTTTTAATAATTTGCTGAAATTCTTTTTTGGTCTCTTGCTCATGTTTCTTCAATACTTACGTTTCCATCGGTAGTGTTTATAATGTGATAGCTCTAATATTTTACTTGCCAATTACACAAAAAAAAACTAGGATGCAATAAGGAAAATGACACCATAAGTTACTACATAATGATTTTACATCTTAGTGACAAGATTTGTTTGCACCTATATGAGTTTACAGATGAAGCACTGCACATAAATCTCAGTGCTATGCATACTTTTGCAAAAAAATGCAACATTTAGCTGGAAAATATAAGTTAAAATTCGAAAACTGCAGAAGAAGTGATCTCATGTCGTTGATGGCCTTCCATGAGGGCTGTGATTGACTGTTGATGTAAAGCAAGTAACAGTCAAGCAATCCACAGCAGTGTCTGGGGTCACAGCCCCACCTCCCCACCCTGAAATACAGCGTAGTCGATACTGCCAGTAAGATGTGACCTGACGAGTGGTCTATCAATACCTCCTGGGAGAAGGAGGTTGTTTCATAAATCAATCCTGTCTGTGAGGTTCTGATTGCACAAGAGCTCATACAGTGGCGGGACAAGAGGGCATGTCAGCAGTTTAATTTCTTTCTTTAAACAAAAACAGACCATCTAAGCAAAAAGAATGGTGAAAGTTTTTATATATATATATATATATGTATATATATATATATATATATATATATATATTATATATATTAAAAAAAAACCCTTCTGTGGTGTGTATGGCCAATGTTTTAAACTGGTTATGCTTTGTAAGTCTTCAACAGCATATGACTTATTCCAACAAATGCAATTTCGCTCTGTAAGACTTTTATACAAGTTGACAAACTGATGATTTATTTTCAACAGAAAAGTGGCAGTTATAAAAAATGTGGTGATAGTACACTGTTGGTCCATTAAACAGTGCTTTTGTTGATTTTTTTTTTCTAGTACTCCTTTGACTCGCCTGCTATTCTCCAGCTGTAATAAAATCAAGGATGTGCAGATGGTTCAATAGCAAACATTTCATGTGCAAGACCACCTAGTTGTGATGCAAAAGGTCAATGTTACTTGGTTTTCAAAAATTTTTCCAAATATAAAAAAATCGGAAAAGTGTGGCATACAGCTCATGTTTTGATTTGCCAGCTCTAATTTTCTTTAATCTAAACCATCCCATTGTTACTTTGGCTTTATGTTTAGTTTCGTTGTCCTGCTGGAAGGTGAACCTCCACCCCAGTCTCAAGTCTTTTAAAGCATAGAACAGGTTTTCTAAATAAAAGCAGTCCCACCGAAGGTCAAAGCAGCCCAGTTTTGGTGTCATCTGACCAGAGCACCTTCTTCTACAGGTTTGCTGTATCTGCTACATGTCCTGTCACAAACTGGAAATGGACTTCTTATGGGTTTCCCTCAGCAAAGACTTTATTCATGCCACTCTTTAAAAAAGACCAGATTTGTGGAGTAAACATTTAATAGTTGATTCTCCAACCTCGTGGGCTACTCTAGAATTTCCATGGGTCTCATGGCTGCTCAATCAATTCTTTGTTTGGCAGCTTACCACTTTAGGTGGATGGCCATGCTCTGATTGGTGTGCGGTCATGTCATTCTCTTTCTATTTTCACATTATGGATTGAACAGAGCTCTGTTCAAAGTTTAGGGTAATGTTTTAAAACCTAACCCTGCTTTAAACATCTACACAACTTTCTCCGTGACCTGTCTGCTGTCTTCTTTGTCTTCATGATTTTTGTGATTATTATTATGGTTGTATTATTTAATATTTAATATTAACATTTAAATATTTTGATAAATAATATTTCAATCTGTTACGTGTTGTCCGGTGAACACCAGCCCAATAAGGCTGTGGTATTAGGAAAATAAAAAAAGGGATGAGCAAGGCTCTGACATTACTGAACAGCAAAACTCTAAGCAAACTCTATCTTGAGGAAACTGGAAATGAGGTTAAGGTAGTCTTGGAATTAACTTAGGTAATAATTGGTACCTTTAAACCACCAATCACAATGCAAGATTGGAAAAATCATTATTTTAATAAAATAACATTTCAAAGAATAATTTGCTGAATAAACCAACCTTTTAGGTGACTTGTGGTTATTAATCAATGGTTATTAATTAGCTGTCTTTATTTAGTACAATACTATTTCTTTAAGTATTATTAAGGAAATATTACAATTGTATTTAAAGAAATATTACTTTGAATAAAACCAACAGGCTTCCTGGATAAATAATTCCTAACTGGTGTTTAATTAGCTATCACATTAAGTAAAATAATATTTAGGGAAACATATTTTCCTATATTTGATACTAACAACCTTTCTGGATAAATGATCCTTAACTTGGTGACGACAAAGCGTCGGGCTCATAAGATACTGTAAGTCACGTGTTATCTTAGCCATTAGCGGTTGGAGCTAACAGGGAACTTATAGCTTGCTACCACTCCTTTAAAGGCACACATGTAACTTTGAAAATACCATTAATAAAAGTTTAAATAGTCTGCTAGCACTTATATAGCTGAGTTTTCTCAACACAAACAAAAAGCAAACATCATATAAGTCGCCCCTATTTGCCTCAGAAGAATATGTCAAGCTTTTGGATCCAAGGATTCTTCAGAGTAGAAGCCTTACTCACCCCCGAGTTTCAAGGCCTTCAGCTGACGCATGGTCTGGTCCCTCCATTAGCTGCTGTCCGCAGCCGGAATGAGACCTAGCGGAGGGAGGAAGGTGTCTTTGAGTTAAAGATTCCAGCTCATTCCAACTCTTCCTGTGCTGACCTGGAAGCAGGTTAATGATATTTATTTTGAAAGTTCCTGGAAAGTCAATTCTGGCCTTATTGAGATCATATTGGGACCCTGTGGCTGGGGTCCCAATATAATGCTGTTTGTTCACTAATGTTCTCTAACATCCCCATGAGGCCTTTAATGCACAGCTGGATTTAACCCTTGAATGGTATTTGGGTCAATTTGGGTCCATTTCAAATTTTTACAAGAAATTTTGTGATGCATGTGTTTTGTAAACAGGCATGCCTATCTTTTTTCCCCAAGCACCACTTGCTGTTGCAAGAACTATGCCTCAGTTGTTCATTTGCATTTCATAAGACAGGTCATTGATTGTTGAAGTTCCAGTTGATGTATTGAGTTTGCATTCAAAGTAATAAATGTTTATGAAAACTATTTTTTTTTCAAGATAAGCATGATTTATTACACCCAAATCTTGAGTATAGTGGATTTTTAACATCAATTATAACATTATGACAAAAAGAATAGTCACACTTCCATTGTTTATTGTGCTTTAGTAGAGACTAATTGCAATTATTAAACATATATGTTTTTTTCCTCAATTGTCTGAAATTGAGATAAAGACAATATATGTTAATGATTTATTAGGTAAAATTTTATATTAAAATAGTTTTTAAAACCCCACATTTGACCTGAGGGACACCAGAGTGTCCCAAAAGTGAATAACATACAAGGGTTAAACTTGGATTATGTTATACAAGGACTCTACTCTGTGGCAAGGAAATCTCAGGACATTCCTGTTCTAAAATACAGGGGTTGGACAATGAAACTGAAACACCTGTCATTTTAGTGTGGGAGGTTTCATGGCTAAATTGGACCAGCCTGGTAGCCAGTCTTCATTGATTGCACATTGCATCAGTAAGAGCAGAGTGTGAAGGTTCAATTAACAGGGTAACAGCACAGTTTTGCTCAAAATATTGAAATGCACACAACATTATGGGTGACATACCAGAGTTCAAGAGAGGACAAATTGTTGGTGCACGTCTTGCTGGCGCATGTGTGACCAAGACAGCAAGTCTTTGTGATGTATCAAGAGCCACTGTATCCAGGGTAATGTCAGCATACCATCAAGAAGGACAAACCACATCCAACAGGATTAACTGTGGACGCAAGAGGAAGCTGTCTGAAAGGGATGTTCGGGTGCTAACCCGGATTGTATCCAAAAAGCATAAAACCACGGCTGCCCAAATCACGGCAGAATTAAATGTGCACCTCAACTCTCCTGTTTCCACCAGAACTGTCCGTCGGGAGCTCCACAGGGTCAATATACACGGCCGGGCTGCTATAGCCAAATCTTTGGTCACTCATGCCAATGCCAAACGTCGGTTTCAATGGTGCAAGGAGCGCAAATCTTGGGCTGTGGACAATGTGAAACATGTATTGTTCTCTTATGAGTCCACCTTTACTGTTTTCCCCACATCCAGGAGAGTTACGGTGTGGAGAAGCCCCAAAGAAGTGTACCACCCAGACTGTTGCATGCCCAGAGTGAAGCATGGGGGTGGATCAGTGATGGTTTAGGCTGCCATATCATGGCATTCCCTTGGCACAATACTTGTGCTAGATGGACGCGTCACTGCCAAGGACTACCGAACCATTCTTGAGGACCATGTGCATCCAATGGTTCAAACATTGTATCCTGAAGGCGGTGCCGTGTATCAGGATGACAATGCACCAATACACACAGCACGACTGGTGAAAGATTGGTTTGATGAACATGAAAGTGAAGTTGAACATCTCCCATGGCCTGGACAGTCACCAGATCTGAATATTATTGAGCCGCTTTGGGGTGTTTTGGAGGAGCGAGTCAGGAAACGTTTTCCTCCACCAGTATCACGTAGTGACCTGGCCACTATCCTGCAAGAAGAATGGCTTAAAATCCCTCTGACCACTGTGCAGGACTTGTATATGTCATTCCCAGGACGAATTGACGCTGTATTGGCCGCAAAAGGAGGCCCTACACCATACTAAGAAATTATTGTGGTCTAAAACCAGGTGTGTCAGTTTCATTGTCCAACCCCTGTATATACTAAATAGTTGACCTTTGGTGCGCTGCATTTTATTTAGAGGTATCAAAGTAAAAGAGTAGGAAGAAAGTTATTGCCAAACTTTTCAGATTTTTATTTGTAAAAAATAATCAAAAACCATGTATCCTTTACCTTCCACTTCACAGTCTATAATGTGACAAAATGTGAAATATTCAAGTATGAATTTTTTGCAAGGCCCGTTATTTTGGCTTTTAGTTCTGTTTAGCATAGGAGAACCATTACGTTTTCATGGAGAACACAGTTCCCCAGAGGATGCCAAAATGTGCACACTGGAGTACACAAACTCAGGGAGAAGCCATCGATGTAGCTCTGAAACTTAAACCTGATGCTAAAATACTGAAACAGAAGACTGTTGGACTCGACATGTTATTAAAGGACTACTACACTAGATATTTACTTGAATAGTGGTCATCCCATTCTCTTATAAAGGTTAAGATCTGTAGGAGGGCACTCGGGTCAGACCTCTGGTCCCAATGTTGCTGTCAGTTGGGAAATCAATGGGGTGCATGAGCAAAAAGGCTCCCTTAGGATAGTTGCACATCTGCACATCTCAACACAGTTTTGTCATCACTGTTTTTTCTCAGCTCTGTCAGATGAGATCAGAAGGCACAAATGTGCCACATTTTACGCATCTAGAACAGATCTTCACACACAAATAACCATACGGTACTCAAGGGAAAGGGGATCCTGGCTATACTTCACACATCTCAGAAATATCAGCAAAAATAAAACTAGGCCCGACCATACCTACATGTTTTAAGGAAAATGTGGTTTTGAATCATTAACGGTTGGAACCAAATTTACAGAGCTATAATGCACATATATTTGGATTGGAATGATGTGCTGATTAAAATAATCTAACCTTTACCCGTTCCTTATAAGATCCTCTAAATCTATGCTGCTCAGCATTCTCCTGTGCTGCACATTTGTTTGCTTCCCAGACCCTTTATCTGGCTCTGCTCTTGTCTGTGGTTGATACTGTTAAGTACATGTGTTTTGTACCCTCAGGTCTCTCAGACATGCAGAAAACCAAGCTGTGCACATTTAGGTTGACAAATTAGTTTACATTTGGGTTGACACTGTGAGAGAAGGCCTCGGCACGCCTGCAGTAAAGGCCGCTGCATTCTGGGTGGGTTTGGTGTGAAAGCGTGGCTTGCCAGGAGAAAATATGGAGGCCCAAAGCCCAACATAGAAGGACCTGCCTGTGGGTTCACAGCCCCGTGCCTTTGGTAGACAAGGTGAATCATCTGTATGAGAGTCCATATATGCCAAGCAAAGCAGAAAGAAGCCCTGGGGAGGATTATGTTTCTAAATTAGTGACCACTGAAGGCTGCGTTACGGAAGAATGCATAATCAGGCTTCAAGTGCGCTTAATTCAGCACTGACCATCTCAGAGAAAGAGAAAACAAGCCAGTCAGTCATGGGATTATTACTAATGTTGTCTGATTACAGTGTATGCATCATATGCCTAATTATGGCGTAAATCTCTTAAAGTCGATTGAGCCCAATTAATGATTACTGCATGCAATACATGAGTTTAGTTACGCAACATATTGAAATGCTAAAATAAGTCTTTCTTGTTTCTATTCAACAAATTTGAACGAACACACAGATTGTGATAGAACACACTCCTTATACCCGATTAATGCCTTCACCCCTATGTTAAGGGCACCTCTCCAAAAGAGTAGCGCAGATGCTTTAAAACGGCTCAAGTCCCTTGGCTGTAACCCACCACAGAAACAAACACATGCACATAGAGCTACAGACACACACGTCTAGATACATGCCCACACCTCTGTTCCCCCTGTGTGGCCTCGGCAGCTGTCCCTGTTGGGAGTCTGTGATTTGGATCGGTGTGGCCCAAACAAATTGCGAGCCAAACATAAGCTCCATGTGACAGATTGGTATGAATGAGATTGCGGGGCACAGAAAGTTAAAAAATGCCAAACAGCAGAGAACATGGGTGTGCACTTGTGCAGCTACACTGGTGCCTGTGCAAATTTCTTACCAGCCACTAAACAAAATGTACTTATGAAATGCTTTTAACCTTGGGCTGCTCCAACGAGCTCCCGGGTGGTAAGTGAATTACTTTCTGGATTTACATGGCTGCTCCTGGCTGTGAGTGCATGTTACTGTAGGACAAAAGAAATACCTGCTCTGCCAACCTAATCTGCTGCTTATTCTAATTTACCAAGGAATTGGAGTAAGTTCTAATTATTTCTATTAAGGTATGAATATATTTTACAGACAGATTGTCTTAGAAAACAATAAACCCTACTTCTAATCAAAAGTTTATATCAAGTCATGTTAATTTAAATAAATTATTTAGGTTTTTTGTTTTAGTATTTAGCTCTTACGATATGTTCGCTTTATCCAACATGGCTGCCATGCATCTGACAGAGGTAAAGTGGCTATTAGCGCTTTTTCAAAATAAAAACAAACCAAAAAACTATTCATTGGCACGCCTGACTGTTTTTGCTTTAAAAAAAAAAAAACTGGCACAATTAGTTCTGTACAACCTCAGCTTGTGATAATTTTCCTTTAGTTTTTAAATGCATAAAACCGAGACAAATATATTGTCATTAGCTAATTGATATTGGGCTAACTACTCTTGCTAATAGTAGTTGATTAGCAAATCTGAGCTACAACTTTTGAGACAAATCGGACAATGCGAGAAGATTTAATAATAATGAACCAGAACGAAAACACGCAACCCATATTGCTGCATGTCTTCCCTCTCTCTCCATCCCTGTCTTACCAGCTTACCGTCAAAAAAGTTAGCAAAATAAAGACCACTGGTGCCGCAAAAAAACATGAAAAACGAGGTGCAGGGTGGAGAGCCATGTTTTGTTGCCTAAAATGTATTTAATTACATTGCACTGAAACTAAAAGCGCAAAACAATAAAATGATATAGTAATGACAACATAAAATTTTAATAACATTTATCATTAGTCATACGTTAGTAATTCAGGCTTACAGTCCAAAAACCTCACTTATTGTTACAGTTAGTGTTACACTTAACACTAACTGGGTTGGATGTGTGTTTTTTTGCGATACAGCATAATTTAGAAAGGTATTATTTATAAGAAAATTATCTAATCACAATCTTAAGGACTGATAAAGTGTATATCGTCGGCAAACATTTGCATGTTTACTTTTAGCCATGGTATGTAAAATAACATAAACGAACTCAACGTAAGAACAGGTGGAGTAAGTACGGTTTAAAAGGTCAAACCTCTACATTTGTCTATGTTACTGAGGTGCCAACAGTTTCATCAAAGGGCATTTCCAGATGTTCTCTTATTGTTATATTATCATTATTATTTATAATAATGATAATATATAATGAATTATTATTTATATTATTATTATCCTGATGATATTATGCCTTGTCTTTAGTTCTAACATATTTCACATATTGCTATCTGTGCATACATAACATGTTAGCTAAAGATTGTTTACTCCACCTGTAAAGCTATATTTTACTGTCCCCTTGGCTCTTCATTTGAAGTAACAAATCTTTCTCACCTTCCCTCAGACAGCTTAACAAATGCATCCTGCGATCAAGACTTTTTTTTTTACAGCACTGCTTGTAAAAGCACCAGATGAAAAAAGCAAAGGCCACTGGTTTTGATCCTCGACTTTCTATCGCTGTAGCTTTGTGCAGAATCAATAAAGTGCATCCACTGATGGCAGTGCAGCAACCTTTTTAACTTCCGTTCTTCACAGAGGTGTTTCGCCCTTCTGTGAAGGTTCTGACTTTCCCAAAAATTCAACAACAGACTAACACAAATGAGCACCTAGTTGCAAAGCAGAAAGATAAAAAGTACACGGTTTGCTTTTTTCTACAAATAATATCTGAAAAGTTTTGTGTGCATACATGTTTCTTTCCAGAGTCAATTACACAGTCTTAAAGCCGAAGTATGTCTTTGTAGCCTAAGATTTTTACCCATTTGTCTTTGCCCAACAGCTCAAACATAGTAAGAGTGGATGGAGAGCGTCAGTGAACAGCAGTTTTATGTGTTACCACATATTTTCAATAAGATTTAGATCTGGACTTTGTCTGGGCCTTTCTAGTACATGAATAGCCTTTGGTGTGAACCAGTGGTGTCCTAACCTTTTGCCAAGAGGGCCAAAATCATCAAGTTGAAAGAA